>JADRCD010236018.1:10356-21131 GCA_019843815.1 Montemys delectorum
TCTCTCTCTCTCTCTCTCTCTCTCTCTCTCTCTCTCTCTCTCTCTCTGTGTGTGTGTGTGTGTGTGTGTGTGTGTGTGTGTGTGTGTGTGTGTGTGTGTGTGGTGTGAGTTAGAAGGAGAATCTGGAGAGGAGATGAATCTGTAAAGAAAAATAAAGGGGGTGGGGGTAGAAGGAGACAATGAAGCTCAGCCTCACTCTTGTCTCTGCCTTAAATTCCCTCTTGTAAAAGTGAAAAGTGATCCTGGGTGGATGGGGAGTGTAGCTCAGTGGTAGAATGCTTGCCTAGTGTGTTCGTGGCAGTAGGCTCAATTCTCAGCAAAAGAGAGAGAGGGGGGGGGGAATGGAGACAAGTACACATACAGAGGAAAGAGAGATAGAAACAGACAGATACACAGAGAGAGGCAGACAGACACAGAAGACAGATAGACAGACAGACACAGAAGCAATAAAGGGGTTGCTGTGGTGAGGGCTTGTGAGGGATGTGGGCCTATCAGAACCATCTAGGCGTAAAGTCAGACCCTCCGGCTATTCCCTGAAATGGGATGCTGAGAGGCAGTGAGGACTTAGCTCTGTCCCAGAGACAGTTCCCAGGCTTCATGCTGGGTGAGCCTGGTTTCCTGGTGGATTATCGAAATATGAGAAGAGCTTTGTGTGAAGAAGCCACGTGATCCATTCCTCCTACACAGCTGTCATTACCGGCTATGTAGAGAGGTGCCCATCCCCAAATGCCTTGTTAGGCCCACCTAACAGTGAATACCGAGTTACAAGCCTGGAGACATCAGAGCAGCCACCAGAAACCCAAGAAATGGGCAAGGGCAAAGGCAAGGGCAAGGTTGCTGACTCTGAGGACTCTGAGCGAGTACAGGAGTTCAAAGTCGCAGGGCTGCCCCCCTGGATAGACACCACACGGCCCATCTTCTGAACTCACAGCCTGTCAGATAATTTTGTTCAGGAAAACTGGTTAATCACATCTTGAACAGCACCTCCAGATAGCCTGCTCTTAGCTGAGCCTGGTGACCTTCCCATGTGAGGCTCCGAGCCACCAAACATGGCAGAGCTTAAGAGGATGCTGGTGAGCGCAGACTCCCAGTTGGCTAGATTCCAGAGGGGACAGGTGGGATAGTCACCAACAACAGGTACTATTCAGCAGAGCTCGCCACAGCCCCCAGCTGTGGCTACCTAGGTGTCTGGGCTGTGTGAGTTGACCGGTGACCCCTAACAGGTACATCACACCCAGAACTTGTGACTACATTGTCTAATCCACAAGAAGGAACCTACCATGTTGAAGAGAGTCTCACCTGTCCCTAGCAGTATGAGCTATGTCCAAATGATCTGATGCCACACGGGTGTCACCTGATGGACAGTGACCCCTTTGGAGATTTCCCGGCTTCTGGCCACCACAAGGAATCCACTTGCTGGTCCCCGGTGGTGTCTCTCTTATGATACTTAACAGGTTAAATAATTGCTGTTCTGTCTGAATTTTGGAACGAGAAGCCATTCCTGTGCCCTTTGAGGACTCCTGGAACAGCAGGGGTGGGGCATGTGCCCTGCAAAGACAATCGCTGGCGCCACTGTCTTGACCATTTTGCAAGTAAGAATCATTGTTGAGACCCCCCCTCCACCCTAAATCATCTTTATCAAAACCACAAAGAGGCTAAGCGAAAAACCACACACCTCTGGCCTGCCGACTCCCACTCCCGGGTTCCATCCCGTTCCATGAACAGTACTTACGAAAGTCAACAGGAGCCGGGTACGGCCTTAGGTGTATGGAATGTAACAGCAAAGCAAATGAAGAGAAACACCTGCGCTCAGCATTCTAAGCTCCTGTGGGAGGTGAGGGAGGGGCAGAAAATGAGCCAGCAAGATGCACCACAGTGGCCACCAGACAGTGGCAAGGTGACAACCAGCAGCTACTACATAGGCTCTGTCAAATCATTTCTAAGCCACAGGAAATCTGTCCTTATCCCTTAGTCCTACATGGAATTGCAATATGGAAAGGCTAACACAGAGGCACTTCCACATAATGGATAGCGAAAGCCCTTCCAACGTGTATTACCCTGTACCTCCAGCCTGTCTGTAAAACACTGGTATCTATGGACTCCCGAAAGGAACCGATGTATCGGTAAAAAATAGATCCTCCTTTTTCCAGCCTTCGGACTCCTCTGGGTCAGCTACTTTATTCTCTCTGGTCTCCCATGCCCCAACTATAGTTCTGCCCCTCAGAGGCCCAGGCCCACCCCTCCCTGAGCCTGGCCAAGCTAAGCTGGGAACCAGCAGCCACAGAGACCTGCCACACTGGGTGATGTGCCTTTGAGAGCTGGCCAGATCCTCAAAGTCACACCGTGGGGGCTGGTCCTCCACCTCCCGTGTGGAAGACTGGGAACTTGGCTCCTGAATGCTAGAAGGGAGCTAGCTGCTTTGAGGGTGCTCTCCTGGGAACTCATGAGGGTGACAAATGGCCCCTTGTCTAACTGGCTCATATGGCTACAGTGGTGAGCACCCAGGCCACGCCACTTTAGCAGGGTCCTGAGAAAGGGCCCCTCTGGGCTCCTTCCCTGAGCCTTTATTCACTACCAAGGCTCTTTCCACACTGAACACAGCCCACCCAGCCAAGGACACAAGGTAGGTAAATCAGCTTCCATGCATCGGAGAGTTTTATTCTCTAAGCACTCAAGAGAGGGCTTTGATTCTAGAGGGGCCCTCAGCTGGTGGAACAGAATAGACAATGAGGCCACATCCATAAGAGGTAGGGGTGGGCTGAGCCCGGCTAGAATCCCGAGGAGCCTGGGATTTCCTTCCCACGAATACAATCCCCAGCCAAAAGCTCAGGTCCAGTGACCACCCTGCCAGAGGCTTCCCAGTCTGCTGGGGGTCTACCTCTGTCCACACCAGGCCTTGGGTAGACATCTCCCTCCTGTCTCCTTGACCTCACTCTTTCCTGCAATGTTCTTGCTACCTCCGGCTCCTTTCTTCAACTTTATTAGCCCTCATTCCCAGGAAGTTCATTTTAAGCTGAAAAAATCGAAGAGAGGAACAAACATCGGGGGGAAAAACAGCCCCACCCCCCATAATGGGGCTCCCTGTACTTGAAAGGCTAGGGAGCTGTTGTCAGGACCAAAATAATAAGGAGACAGAACCAAGAAACAGCCAGCAAGTAGACTAGGAGTCCAGGTAGCCTGGACCCCCTCCTTCTTAGCAAATGGAGGAGTATGTTGCCCTCTCTTGGTGGCTGCCCCCAGCACTCTGCTCCTTGTGGCTGGCACCTCTCTCTGTGGTACACTGCCTCAGTTCACCAATCATAGAGCTTTGGTAGGGCACAGCCTAGAGGTTTCCATCATGCCCTAAGGGAGTCTTTGTGCTGATGACACTTTATTGAGCTTACTGGAATGTGCATTTGCTACTCAGGACACCCCCCCCCCACACACACACACATACAAACACTCGCCCCCTCTATTTCCTGAGTATAAAATGGAAGCATGGTCGTTTCTGCAACCTACTGCCCATGTGGGACTCCCCCATGAGGACTTTTTAAAATAAGTTAGTTCTTAATAAGTCCCACATAAGTTAATTAGAAAGCTTGTCTTTGACCTTGTACCCTTACCCAAACACTTCCACTATGGACCTCCTCTTCTGGTAGATTAACAACCTTCATGCCAGAGGCTGTCTCTGCTGGCCTCAGAACTCTCTGAAGCCCAGGCCTGAGGCTCTCTCAAGTCTGGATCCTGGAAACTCCATCAGTGCATTGAAACTAAATTGTCACACCCACAAAAACACTGGAAATGCAACTCAAGCTCAGGGTGCCCAGCACTGAAGTCGATCTCCATATCCCACCTTCTGTCCTCACCCCGATACGAGGATTGCCAAAGCATTCTGGAGACGGAATGCTTTCTGGACCAAGAGGAAGAACATGCCACCCCACGGACAGCTTTCCTACAGATATGTCCACTGTCGGGGTTCAACTTCAGAAATGAGGCATCCATCAAAAGGCGCCTGTTCCCTGCGTACAACCCCACCATCCCAAGACTTTCTGCATAGGACTTCTAAACCCTCAAGCCTGCAGCCCTCCCCCAGCAGATAAACACCAAGCTACAGGGATGGGTGGTTCCTAGAAGACAGATAAGAGGATCAGCTATTCAGACTCTGGAACCTTCTTGGTAGCCTACTCTGAATATCTACACTGACCGACTGTGAAGGTATCCCGTGCCAGCCTGTCCTTGGGATGTGATAGGAGCTCATAGTTTAAAACTTAACTGCTTTTATGCACAAAACCAGCCTATGCTATCCCAGCCAAACAATCTCTTGGACGCTCCCATCTAAAGCCCTCATCCTCATTAATTCATACCAGGTGGATATCATTTGGGAGTCTATAGTGAGCCACTGTCCTTCAGGCCACCCTAGGGAACAGATATCACATGACCGCAAATCCAGTCCCATCCAGTCCCATCCAGTGCTATTTAGTTTTTATCCAGTCTCATCCTCTTGATTCCACTGCCTATCTGCTTGACCACACCTCCCTATTCCCAACCATCTTCACATCCAGGCTGGGCCTGCAGGCCATGGTGGTCTGAGGAGGCAGAAGGAAGGAGTCTACATATTCTTTTTTGGGTTTGTTGTTGTTGTTGTTGTTGTTTTTGTTTTGTTTTGTTTTTTGAGAGAGTGTTTCTCTGTGTAGCCTTGGCTGTCCTGGAACTCACTCTGTAGACCAGGCTGGCCTTGAACTCAGAAATCCACCTGTCTCTGCCTCCCAAGTGCTGGGATTAAAGGCATGCGCCACCACTGTCCGGCTAGAAATCCACATATTCTTGCACCTTGATGGGATCTGTTATTACAGTATAAGATCCCAGTGCATCCAGCCAGGCACACCATCATCCCCTTATTTGCAGCCTACCAAAACACTAGGAATAGAATAACGTCCTAGCCTGCAGTGTGCGGTCAGTTTCCTGTCTTTCTGCCTGCTATAGAGATGGAAAAGGCTGACTGTCCCCAGAGCCTACCTCCAGGGCATCCTAAATGATGGAGGTCATTTCTTTCACTCCTAATGTGCAACTTGCTTCCTCCTCCAGACACCCCTTGGCTCCCACCCAGTAAGTGCCTGTGCTGACTCCTACCATCTCAGTGGCTAAGAAAGCATCAAGTTTAAACCAGGCCTCAGCCGCTGCACCCACTGGGCAGCTGACATAGCTTGCAGATCTGCTGGCCTTCCTTCAAGCTCTCTCTGTTTATTGCTGGCAGCTCAGCCATCCAGGTGTGGCCTGCCACCTACTGCCTCGCTTAGGCTTATCTGAGCTCCAGCGAGGGACTAAACAGAGGCCCCACGAGGCTGTGTAACTTGTAGGACAGACACAGGTTGGAGGTCTGGGTTTCCTCCTATGCTCCCCACAGAATGCCCATTCTCTGCAAATGAGGTTTGCACCCTCAAGTTTCCCTCTGACTCCATTGTTCCTCCACCAGTGCTCGTGGGACAGCGGCTGTCAGCTGTCTGAGAGAAGTCAAGAGGTAACCCTACTGTCTTGGGCATTAATGGCTTTCTACCTTCTCTGGTTCTCAAGCGGCTCTGAGATAAGACTATCTCTGTTCCCTTCTACTGAGCCATGGCAAGCTCTGCCTCGTGTTATCTTGTCCAACCATTGAACCATCCTCCCCCTATCTCCTTGACTGCAGTTTCTCATCTCCCAAAGGCACCTGTCCCTGTCACCAGATGACCAAGCTGTTATTTAACTTACATGTTTTTACCACCACCCTGTTTCTTTCAACAGAAAAAGATGCAATGACTCTTCATCCTCTCCCATGTTGTCCCCCGCCTCCTTTTTCTGCCCTCCATAATGTCTTGGCAGCTTCTCAGGCCAGAGGTGTATTCACCTCCCCCCCCCCCCCCCCCTGCCGCCTCCCAGGCCCAACACTTCATTTAATCAGCACTGAATTATCCTCCTCAGCCAGGCACCCTGGACTCTCCTAGTGCATGATTATCCTGTCCTCCTGTCTTATTCAGCCCACGTCTCCCGAGGGCCACGGGAGGCTGTCTGTATGCCCGTCGCCCACTCACTGGTCATCCAGAGCCTTTCTTGGGAGCTGACAGGGCCCAAACTCTTTTCATCTTTAAATCCACAGTGTCTGGCTCACAGGGGGCACCCCCTGGTGCTGGATAAATGAATGAATGAATGAATGATTGAAGCAGCCTGCAGCCTGGGGTCTGTCTCCTCTTCTTAGGAGACAGTTCATTGTGGACTAACTTGCAAACTCTGACAAACAAATAACTTTCTAAGAACTCAACAACCAAAGCTCTTAACCGGAGACTGACGTGTGTCCGACCAGGCCAAGGAATGTAAAGCACTCTGGCCTAAGCACCATCCACCAGTCTGTACAAGATTAAGGCTCCGGAAGTTTCAGAAGGGAGACAGTGTCGTCATTGATCCAGCTTGCCCCGGCATCAACTCCAGGAATGCTGCGGATCTCCTCCGTAGACATTTTGCAAGCGAACATAATTAAGTATGAAGGGCTCCCTCAACCCTGGTGCCCACATAGTCGGGGAAAGTTAGGCTGTCTCCTGGACAGAGTGACAGGGAAGATGGTTCGGAAAATAGCTCAGCATGTGAGTTTCCCATCTACCTTCTAATCAGCTGTGAGAACTGGGTAACAGCTGGAAAGCAGGGACATTTTTGATCCATCCTTGAGAGCTGGAAAGCCTAGAAGAGCAAACCAGGTCCTGAACCATAAAGGGTCTGCTTGTGGGTCTTCCCCCCCCCCAGATGGTAGAGATGAGAGTGGAACAGATCCGAAAACCTGGTACCTGGCAGGGCTCACTTCTGTGTGCTTAGGAGGGGTACCTTTGCCTCCCCTGGGGTCAATGTAACCCATGAGGTGGCGCTGTGCCTCTAAGATGAGCCAGTCACCCTGTCTGATCCCGCTTTCCTAGGGGGCTTAAAAGAACAAGGCTGGGAGATTGCGGACAGGGACAGCCCGCAGGAAGCGGCAGCACCCCACCTTCCACCCCCATGCATATGCATTCACTTCTTCACAGAACTAGTACTTATGGAGCCCATACTGACTGCCAGGCACACAGTCTTAAACACAGATAGGCCACACCTGGACCTTTATCCAACTTGGCCTCTCTTTTCCTTAGTTGCTGGTTACCCTGACAGCATACATCTTCTGCCTTCTTTGCCTTTCCAGATCCACCTTCTCCTCTACCATCAGTGTAGAGGAGCTGCCAACAGCCACCTTCAGTCTTCTTCTATCCCACACTAAGCTAAGCTATGTGCTGCCCCATTCCCACAAGAAAAAGATGTCCACATCTGATCCCCAGAGCATGTGTGGACTGCCTCTTATCCTGACATGAGGGTGTGTGTGTGTGTGTGTGTGTGTGTGTGTGTGTAGGCCAAGAGACAGCCTCCGTTGTTATTCTTCAAGCATGTCTATTTTGTTTTGAGCTATTTGTTTGTTTTGGTATTTTGTTTTGTTATTTGTTTAGGTTTTGTGGTTTTATTTTTGTTTTCTGTTTGGTTGGTTAGTTTTTGTGATGGGCTTTTTTGGGTTGTTTTTGTTTTTGTTGTTGTTTGTTTTTGTTTTTTACCATGTAGTCCTGGCTGGCCTGGAACTCTCTATGTACACCAGACTGGCCTCAAGTTTAGAAATTCACTAGTTTCTGCCTCTAGGTTCTAGGAGTAAAGGTATGTACCACCATGCCCAGCCCCCTACATTGTTTCTCTGACTTGCTTTGATGATTCTGATTAGACAAGGCTAGGGGGCCAGCAAGCCTCAGGAATCCTCCTCTCTCTGACCCCTCCCCCACTCCACCCAAGCCCAACTGAATCATAAATGCATACCACCACAGGAGACTTTTTTTCACTTGGTTCTTGGAGTCAAACTTAGGTCCTCAGGCTTGCAAAGCAAGGTCATTACTGATGGAGCCATCTTCCCCATTCCAAGATGAGTCTTAAGGAAAGACAGGCCTGGGTTATCAATGTGAGCATCAGCGACTTTTTCTGCGTCATTGTGACCTAGATCCCTAACAGAAACAACCTAAGGGCAGTTACAGGGGTGGGGGTATCTTTGGCTCACAGTTTCAAAGTGAGGATGGCATGGTGGGCAGACCCCACCCTTGGAACAGGAGCAGGGGTCAGTGGCTAGCTTGTTGATGTCACCTCTGTTCCCAGCAGCAGCTCAAGGAAGACTGAGAGGCACCCACCATACAAGCCTGACCCATGAGCTCAGTGTTAGAAACCTGAAAAGATATTTGAAAACCTGGAATGTCCCTTCCATGCCTGGATACCATGTTCCAGCTGAAGGTGCCAGCTCCCGTGGAATCTTCTTTGGCGTTGAAACAAGTTACCCTACCCCAGCAGGTTCAAGCAAAACACGATCCTCTCCTTCAAATTTGAGAGGACATCAGACAGCAGAATGCAGAGAAGTCCAGCAGAGGCAGAGGCAGAGGCAGAGGCAGAGGCAGAGGCAGAGGCAGAGGCAGAGGCAGAGGCAGGGGCAGAGGCAGGGACAGGGGCAGGGGCAGGGGCAGGGGCAGAGGCAGAGGCAGGCGTCTCCTTCAAAAGTGAGATCCTGGTGCCTGCTTTACCAGGCATGTATTACCTCCGAAAAGTCCAACAGCTTTTAAATAGAGCCACAAGTGGGAGAGCAAACATGAGGCTCTGAGGGCATCTCATATTCTGATCATAACATGTCCTCAAAGGTAAGAGGCAGAGAGATGGTCACAGAGGAGAGAAAAGGGGGTGTGCTGGTAACAGCAAAGGATTTCACACTGAAGGAAGGGACCACAAACCAAGGAGCACACATAGATGCCCAAAAGACAGGGAAGTTTATCTCCTCATAGCCTCTTCCAAGCAGGCCAACTTCAGCAGTGGCTAAGATCAAACTCGAAGGACTGAATTGTGTTTTGCTTGAACCTGCTGGGATAAGATAACTTGTTACAAAACCAAAGAAGATTCTGTACAAACCTGTGCCTTCAGTTGGAATGTCCTAGAACATGGAATCCAGGCACAGAAGGGACATTCTGGGCCATCAGATATCTTTCCAGATTTCTAACATGGGTCAGGCTTGGATGGTGGGTGCCTCTCAGTCTTCCTTGAACGGCTGCTGGTCACAGAGGTGACATCAACAGGCCAGATGCTGAATTGCTCCCTGATGCAAGGGTTGTTTATTCACACTATGTGACAGGGAACCCACCACCCACCTCACATCCAAAGGAGTTCATTTGATCCTCACATAGTGCTGGCTGCTAGGATGTTTCTTGTCTGACCTGACAAAGACTCCCTGGAAATCACCTCTTCCAGTGACTGTCCCTAAAAGGGCAGTGTGGGTCAGGGCCCCTTCTTCCTTTTACATGCTGTGTTTGTGTGAATGACTCCAGCTGCTCACTCATCCAATTGAATGTTATATGGATATCTCTCATCCCTAGCACCTTACCTGTTTGCTATCACTCAAGACACACCACCCTATGGCTGGACAATTGATTTGCTTGGGCCAGATCAATTTTGGTTTTGACTTGCCACCACTTTGAATTGGACCAGGCAGTCCTGCTTGCCTGCATCGTCCACGCACCCTCAGCCTTCTGTCAGTAGAAAAGTGTAGCTTCTGCTACCTGGTCAAATGAAAGCTCTAGCCATAACCTCTATGCAGATCATTTGTCTACTGACTCCCAGGTCTGTTCTTCTGCAGGCCATTGGACACATGCTAGGAGACTCTGTGATTGCAGATTCATGAAACGCCCATTGCCTTCCTCCTCAAAGTAATGCCTACTTTTACCCACACAAGAAGAGTTAAAGTGATCCCTCACCCTCATCTGTCTGAGATCCTGACAGGTCATCTGTGAATACATTCCACTGGCATTAGGGTACCAGGCAAAGCCTTCCCAGAGGGATTCCAAAGAGAGGCCAAGGGCCCGTGAATCAGGCCATCAGCCTCGGGTAGAGATTGGTGAGGCCTTCCATTCCCAGCACACCCTAATCCTTCCAACAGAAGACAGATACCAGTAGTTACAGACATACCATTTATAAGAGACAAAGAACGTGGGCAGGCAGATAAGCCAGGGAGAGTTGGTAGAAAACAATATGTATTTGGAGGAGGTGTTCTGGAGAGGCCTGGCAGTCATACGCCCTGTGTGAACACTTACAAGGCTCCCTCCCCGCAAGGAAGAGAGTCCCTACAGAAGCAATCCTCATCTCTGGCTCACACTATCCTTTCCCACAGCTTAAGCAATAAAGAGATGCCTCCAGTCTTCTTGTAAAAGATGGGAAATTCTCCCTAGTGTTCTTGTCACAGTGTGCTTTTCCCACTGTGTTCTGTCCTGCTAAATCTCCCTAATAGATAGATCCACACTATTATGGAAATGAGTGCACATAATACCTTTGAAATATTGGCTAGTATTTTTCTCTCTGTCTCTTTTTTTAACTTTTCTCTCTTTTTCTTCTCTCTCTCTTTTTCTTCTCTCTCTCTCTTTCTCTATCTCTTTCTATTTTTTTTTTTTGCATACATGTGACCTCCATGTTTTGCATCATATCATAGTTTCTTATGTGGGCAGGTGGCCCAATGTATATGTGTATGTATTTACACATGTGTGTTCAGTTATGTGTGTCCAAGGTGTGCATGAAGACCCCATAAGAGGTTTTTGGGTGTCTACTGCATATCTATACGCCATTGCGACGAGGTCTCTCACTGACCCTGGTGTCCAGTGACCCTTCTATGTCTGCATCTACAGCTGTAGGGTTCCAGATGCATGTAGCCATGCCCTCCAGATGCATGTAGCCATGCCCTCCAGATGCAT
>JADRCD010236018.1:21141-34504 GCA_019843815.1 Montemys delectorum
TGTAGCCATGCCCTCCAGATGCATGTAGCCATGCCCTCCAGATGCATATAGCCGTGCCCAGATTTTACACGGGTGCTCCATACTCAGGTCCTCATGATTGCACAAACTCTGTCACCCATAGAGCCATCCCTCAAGACCTATAATTTGTCTTTGCCAGTCATCAAATATGGGTTGGGCTTCCTTCTCTTCTGTATGTATGTGTGTATGTATATGTGTTATATGTACGCATATATGAGCTGACACTCCATGTTCTCACACAGAAGAATACTCTCAGGCTGTCCGTGATCTTTATAAGAAATCTTCAGGTTGCTTCCCACTGTCTTCAATGACGAGTGGGGCTTCTCTGAGTCTCTCATGACAGGCTGCTGTGAGATCGTTTATAAGTGTTGATTCTCCTGGCTCATTTCCCTGATTCTCCTCCCATCATCTGTCCTCAAAACTGCTTTTCAGTATGCCAGTGTTCATCTTTAGCTTGATGAGGTTTGTGCAATGGATTCTGGAAGGTACTCTGTGCAACCTCTTTGATGGGCTCCATCAACCTGCTGCTGGTACCCTCGCTGCCCCCGGGGCTCTAGGAAAGAGCCTGTAGCTCTAAAACACCAAACCAGAAACAGCCTGTTGTTCCTATCATGGAATATGGCTCGCTGTGTCAGATGTCTTTTGCATCTAGCATCTAGAACAGTGAAATACATTGGCAAGTGTGGGTCTCTCCTGAAGTCACTCTCCCACAGGTAGTGTCTCACTGGCTGGTCCTTGAGGGGTACACACCTGCACTTCTTGATTCCCCAACAGCCACTTCTCAGCCTAGAAAGCAAACACCCTGGCTTTTCCCTCCCTTTGTTAGGTAGTGGAATCTGGCTACACAAAACATTCCCCTGTCAAGACGGATGGGCACACAGGTTAGGAAGAGACGGTGAGCCCAGAGTCACCTTCATAGCTTGTTAATCCCCAGTGCAAGACAGAAATCATACTCCGTGTTCAACAAGCCTGTTCTCTTCTGCAGCCTCTCTCTCTCAAAAACACCCTGGCTGGGCAAGAAAGATGGCTCTGTGGATAAAAGTGCTTGTGGCCAAGGTTGACAACCTGTGGTTCCCCGGCCTCCCAGGACCCACATGGTAGGAGAAAACCAGCCTCTGCAAGGTTACCCTCTGACTTCTGTGTGCCATGACTGTGTGTATACAAATGCACACAAACATACACAAGTAAATCCAATGCCCCGTACTTGCTCAGGATAGGGGGGTACTGAGACGGGGAGGGAAAGGAGATAGCTGCCAGAGGAAGTAGGGACCCCAGCCTTTGAGTACAGGCCCCCTGATTACAGCAAACATCACTCACAAGACAGAGATAGGGTGGGAGAGGGAGAGGGATTAAAAAGAGAGGGGGGAGAGGGAGAGAGAGAGAGGAGAGGGAAAAGGAGAGGGAGAGGGAGAGAGAGAGAGGAGAGGGAAAGGGAGAGGGAGAGGGAGAGGGAGCATGCTATCAAGGGATTCACATGACAACTTTGAAACGTTAAGCCCCAAGCGTGGTGCATGCTAGGTCTGCTGCTTCAGTCACTCGTCTGTGAGGACAGCCCAGATAAGACCAACCCCAAGACTGCTCCAAAGAAAAGTGTAAACATTCACTGGGTCTCTTGTTTGCCATGGTGTGAGGATCTGCAGGCCTTATCTCCTATCTGCACCAGACCAACAAAGGGTGAGCCTGGGCATAGCTAGCCTTCTCTTTTGAAGAGAAATCAGGGGCAGCTGTGGGTGAGGTAAACAGAGATCAAAACTTGCTTCAAAGTATCACATCGTCTTGTTTTACATCCTAGCTGCCCTGTGATGTCCAAGCACACAACCAGTAGCCCTCACGGCTGACAGAGAAGAAAGTGGCCAGTCTATGAAGTTTTGGAAAAGAATAATGTATTTAATCGAAATCCCATTAAATCAGGAACAAAAAGACAAAATTGAAGGATAAGGTGGAGGGAGGGGGGACATTTTCACCAGGAAATTGAGGCGCTGATAAACTGTTTCCCTGGATGCTGAGAACTCAGTCCAAAGCTGCCTGGAAGCTGAGAAAGGTCAAGGCCCATGAATCACATAGTTCCTGGGCCCTGAGGAAGGGCAATCTGTGGAGCAGTGTCTCCTAAAGCACGTCTACAGGAAGAATGCGTAGCCTTCCTCATTACCTGGTGGATTTTGAGAGCCTCCCATGGCAGTTTGACAAATAGCAGCAGATTCTCCCATTTTGGTCATTTCACAGAGTGACGACTGGGGTTACAACTGGGATGCTGCGTTACATAGCAGCCACTGGAGCAGGAGAGGAGAGGCCCCAACAGTTCAGGGACATTCTCTGGAGGCTTAGTGTTGGCCTCTGTGTCCTGTTTATTGAGGGCTCTCACTAGGACTCCATGCTGGGGAGTCCTGACCCGTGATGTGCTTCTGGACACACTGGCTCTGTGGAAAGATGAGACTTCTGAAGTGAAACAAAAGATTAGTGTTATTGAAATAATAATCTCTCTCTCTAAGCTGGTCTTTTTGTCTTCCTTTAGAAAAAAAAAAGTCTGTGTGTCAGATATGATTATTTTGCCACTGTGGGAAATTGGCCCTTGGCAGGGGGTTGCTCATTTGCTGGCCTTGGCAAAAGCCAGCATTGGAGAGACTTCGAAGGGAAGAAAAAAAAAAAAAATCAGTGCAGCAAATGGTAGGGTACACTCAGCCTTAGAGCCTAGCATGAAGGGATGGGTGAGAAGCTGGCCAGGGACCAGAGAAAGTCACCAAACAGTGCCTTCTGCTGTAGATAGAAGAGTGTGGGGAGGGTGAGGAGAGTCCTAGAGCGAGGAGAAAGGACCTACAGCCAGACCTCCCACCCCCTGGGCCAGCCTTAGGTTCTCCCAGCCTCAACATCAGTCCACAGGGAAGTCAGGTGAAGAAAATCTAAATCAGCAAGCGCCAGCAAGGATTAGCCAATAGTCCTGGGTCTCCACACCAACTCATCTGGTCCAGCCATGCTCTATACTTTGACCAACACACAAGGTCTCTCTGAGCATCTAAATGTGCTCCAGGACAGTCAAGTGTCAGGGACTCATGGAAACCCTGTGGTACCACATGTAAGCTTTCATTATTGCATGGAGAGGTGATTAAAATTCCATCCTGACCTCAGGGAACTGGCCACCTAGTGCAGAAGGGAAACAGAAAGGACATCACAGTTAGACACAGTTAAATCGCAACGTGTGTCAGTTCACAACCTTCTAGGCTCCAACACATCTAACAGGCTGTCGACAAGCTGTCTGGCTCCCAAGATCACTCTGCATTTGTCCCAATGGAAGACCCCACAATCACAAGCTTGCCAAGTGCTAGTCCCCAAGAACTAAGGTGGCTGTTGAGTTCTCTGGATTGGGTAACACTGGATGATTGGCAGTAGCTCTCTGAACACTAAATGTGAAGGACTCTGAGCTCACCACATTGACCTCACAGCTTATCAGCACCTCCTCTGTCCCTTGAGACTAACGTGGGGTATGAGAAACACCCCCATCAAGTTTGTCTGGCCTCTGGGCATGGCCCGTCCAAGATCATTAGCAAAACTAATTTGGACCTGATTAGTCCACATAAACTATCCACCACCAAAGAGCAGGCTGTATTTGGACTGATTAATAATTGTTACTGAAGCTGGCTGTAATTAGTTATATAATTCTGAGCAGGGTGACTCTAATTCCATGGGACTGACATCACAAGCCTGAAGCATTAGCCAGGATTGCTTTCCAAAAGCTGGTAGGTATGACTACACGCTCATGTGCTCTCACCCTTGTGTTTGAACTAAGTCCAGGGCCACAGGCTTGCTATCAACTCGACATTGTTTTAACAAGGCTTTTATGGAACCAACGCCATGAGGGTTTCTTTCTTGGCAAACCCAGTGCCCGCTCCAGAACTCCACAGCACCCGCTTCTGGGTGGCATATTTTATGCTGGCTGCCTTTCCCACCTACCCCAGTGGAGCGTGCTGGCAGCAGCTGTCTCTGCTGCTCACTAGGCCCAGGGCATTGCTTTCCCTCTCAGTTCTTTATTCTCACGGAGCTTCAGTTTCGGAGTGCTTCTGCAGCTGCTGTCAATCTGAAGGGAAGCGTGCAACTCTGCGCCTCAAAAGTTCATCCCCCATGGTGGGTCAGAGTCTAGAATCTCTGTGTCTGTCATCCGTCAGTGATGTACCAATCACTTCTTGCTAATTCCCCCCAGATCATACCAGAAAACAAACCTATCCTGCTCTACTTCCAGGGAAGGCCTTGGAGTGGGCAATGAGAATGGCCCCCACAAGCTCATGTGTTTGCATATTTGGTCCCCAGTTGATGGAGTTGTTTGGGAAGGATTAGGAGGTGTGGCCTTGATGGAAGAGGTATGTCACTGGAACAGGTTTTGTTTTAAAAGCTCACACCATCCCTAGTCTCAGTCTGGGGCTCATGCTTGTGGACCAAGATATAAGCTCTCAGCTACCTGCTTCAGAGCCATGCCTGCTGTCTGCTTCATGCTTCCCACCATGATGGTCATGGACTCTAGCTCACTGAAACTGTGAGCCCATCCTCCTTGGTCATGACCTCTTATCTCAGCAAAAGAAAAGTAACTAAGATGTTGATCATGAGAGATAACGATCAAAATATATTATATGCATGGGTGAAGACACCACAATGAATCCTACTGTTGCATTCAATTAGCATATCCTACTTTAAAGAGAATGGAGAATGGGAAGCCACAGTAGAAAACAGTGAATTAAGACTGTCACTGTTAGGATTCCTGATCCATGGGGCCTGGTCACCAGAATGTAATATTCATATCTATGTTAGTATCTCTAAATCAGCCCCCTCCCATGCCATGGTCCCTCATCACTTGCTCCCCAGGCTATCCTCTCACACAGGGACAGCTCCCTTAGAACCGTTGCTTTAGTTTGAACATGGAATCTTATACAGATAGTTACAGAGTGTTTCTGACTTACTCATCCATTACTGTATTTCCCCCATTTCTGTCCCAACACAGGCAGGGGATAGTACCAATCTATGTGCAATGACTTAATTCTTTGAAGGAGTCAGGTAAAAGTGGCCCAAGCAAATGAGAGAATGACATCGCTGATTAGCTGTCACCAAGTCTAGTCTTGCAATTAGAAGAGGCAGGGACAGCCCCTGGGCTTCCTCCTCTCCATACCTCTGAAAGTTCCCCATTGAGTAATTTTTCCAAAAAAAAAAAAAAATGGGAGAGAGATTCTGTAGCTGCATTACAAAATATTCCTGGTGTCACTACATAAAATTAATAACAAAGGTAGGTCATAGTGGAACATGAACTCTGCTTGACCCTGGAGAGTGGCAAAAGACAGCATGTGTCATGAATGAACAATGCAATTTTATTATTCCACTGTGTTTCAGAAGAATATTAACCAGTGTTAATTAGAAGAGAGATCTGTTGAGTGAGAGGGTCAAAAAACACAATTGTTGATGCTGATAACTGGGTCTTCAAGATAAACCGGCTCAATGCTTTTATACTCTACTTCACAGCAATGATGCAGGAGCCCTTGAGTAGAGGCGGGGACAGCAGGGTACCCTCATCTCTCCAGCTTCCACATTAGCCAGGGCAGCTTCAGCTTGTGTTTGCACTTAATTCCATCCAAAGAAAACATCATTTCTCTAAACAGTTGTAGTGGTTTGAATGAGAAATGTCCCCCATAGGCACATGTATTTGAACATTACTTGGTCCCCAGTTGGTGGTGATGTGTGTGGTTGGTTATGGGAAGGTACAACCTTGCTAGAGGAAGTATGTCACCAGGGGCGGGCGTTGATAGATCATAACCTCTCCTTACTTCCTGTTTGCTCTTTCTGTGATCTGCTAGTGGGTGGAAACATGAAAGCTCTCAACTTCCTGCTCTGGCTGAGTGCTGCCAAGCTTTCCACGGTGGACTCTCTGCCTGGAACTGTCAAGAAATAAAATAAAATAAAATAAAATAATAAAATAAAATAAAATAAAGCCCCTTCCTTTGCACTCCAGTTCTTGTGTTTGTGCTGTTTTGTCAAAGCAACAGGAATGTAGCACACACAGCACTGCATCACCCCATTAAGCTACTACAGTCTACCTTTTTCACAGAGGAGGAACCGGAGGAGGCTCTTTCCAGGGGACCATCCTAAAGCGCTGACCCTGACCTCGAGCCTATGCCTTTGCTTGGGATCCTCGTCAATCATCATGTTGACACGGTAGATTCCTGCATTATGCAGAGCCTCTGCCATATTTCCAGGAGGCTAGATGCTTTTACTATGCACAGTTCATAAAATTATATCATAACATGACAGAATCATGCATTCCAATCATGGTGCTTTTCTCTCAGGAAGGAGTAAGGAATGGGAGTAATACATCCTTAGATATCTCTAGAAAGCAGGATATAAAACAAGTAAGGAAATAGATATAGCACAGCCCCAGAGGTACTGGTTTCTCAGAGGCCTATCAATCATTTCTGCTAGATTTGCCCACGACATCAAAGCCAGGGCATGTCAGTGGTTATCTCCCAGCAGCCACGAGAACTTGAGGACAGGATGGCTAAACCTCAGGTTTCTCTCTCCTGTTCAGTTGCAGGATTGTCAGCCCAGGTACTGCATCACTGAAGCAAGCTAAGGGGCATCCAGGACAGGCTCACGAGCCAGGCAGTCCAGATCTACCATCTGGTGTTCATTAGCAAGCGATGTTTTAAGCTTCTAGTCACGCAGGGCAAAAGAACGCTGTGCTTTAGAAATGTGGAGGTATTCAAATGTCAGCAAGGGGGCCCGACTCTAGGGACCAGGTTTTCTTGATAGAAATGTTATTGCAGCAACAAATCTGTTTTTCTGCTGATTTCACCCCATTTCCACATTGCCGTCATCTAAGTTTACATTCAAAAGTGACGCAAGGGATGTGGCAATGTTTTTCCATGGGCGGGGCACCTGACTAATCACAAAACTAGGTCTCCCTTCTCCTTGCTCGGCCTGTGAGGTCAACAGAAGGACCCATCAGCAAACCAGACTGGCCCAAGGACATGGTCAAAGTCACACAGCTGAGACGTGACAGAGTGCCCTGTCCTGAGTCCCTCCTTCCACAGTCCCCAAGTGTGCACATGCTTCCAGTACAGATTGAATAATGCTCTCCCCAAATCCACATGCTGTGGGCTTAACCTCCAATTTGCTTGTGGCTCTGTATCTCCCATTTCCCCTGAAAGTTCCCGTAACCCAAACAAACCCTGTGCCCAAGGTGAATGAGCGTCATGAAGAGGTCAGATATTATACTTTAGGGCATGCGTAGACTGGACTGTTAGAGGGGAATTCATGGAGTGCCTTGTGTCTCTCCCCCACAAAAATGACACATTAAGCTCTCCATCCCTGGCACCTGATGCCTCAGATTATGACCTCATTTGAGAAGATAAATCTTACCAGTGTGACTAAAGTCACCGAAGTAGGGTGGCCACCAATCCAATATGATTGGTGCTTTTGCAAGACAGTAGCTTTGTGAAAATAGGAACTGATTTCTATAGGCAATTTTAATTTCGATTGCCACAGGCGGCTTCTGTTGGGCATGATGCACATTGTGACTGGAGGGAAATCGAGGCCAGTGTGAAGCTCTGTGCTTTGGGGGAAGAGACGATGCCTGAAGCTTAAGTGGGCCAAGATCACAAGAGTCTCTACACTGAACGAAGAGACTCAAAAGAGAAGGCAACCGGTTGCATGAAAGTTGGGAGCCATACTGAGGCACAAGCTCAATCCTTCAGGTTTTGGCTGTTTTCCAGCAGGCTATTCCATGGCTCAGTTAGTAGAGGTCACTGTGCCCTTCAACTGCTCCATTTACTATTAGGAGTTCATGCATTTCTGGACGTTTTAAAAGCTTCCCAGATGAGCCACAGAGATCCATCCAGGAGATGTTACAGGGATGGCATTTTCATGGGGTTTTATATCATCAGATCCTTCTTCCAAGATTTTAAAGAAAGCCCTCGGGAAGGATAGGATGCCTGTTGGCTAATTAAACTCAGTAACGAGCCATTTGCCCTCTCTTGGGGCTTAGGAAGCTCCAGCTACCCCATGGAGGACCGCTTTGATGCAGCACATGTCGGAAAGAAAATGTAAGCACATCTAATATCATTGTTTATCAGTTCTTAGGCCCCTGGGTGAAGGGAAGCCATGCTCCCACACATGTTCAAGAAAAGCAAACTGGAATGTGCTCACATACCTGGGCCCAAGCAACAGTGCCTAACTCAGGGCCTCAAGTCTCCTTCAGGTCTCTCTCCACTGTCAGACATCATCTTCAGATACCTTTGGTTTAGAGCAGTGGTTCTCAACCTTCCTAACGCTGCGACCCTATAATACATTTCCTTATATTGTGCTGACCCTCTAATCATACAATTACTTTGCTGCTGCTTCATAGCTGTAATTTTGCTACTGCTACAAATCGTAATGTAAATCTCTGTGTTTTCCAATGGTCTCGGGAGACCCTTGTGAAAGGGTCATTCAAGCCCCAAGGGGTCGAAATCCACAGGTGGAGAACCACTGGTCTAAAACTTCCTGTCCAAATTCTGTGAATGTCCTACCAGAGGCATGCATCTAGGTGCCCAAAGTGCTGCACAAGGGGGATTCTAACTCCAAAGGACTCAGGTGGACACCACACACAGGTACACATGAAAATCGCAGGTGGATAGACCAATGGGATCCCCAGCCCTGGAACTGAGAACTGTGGCTCATGCCCAAGATGGAGATCCACTCTGCCTCCTAAATTCAGTGAACTTTATCATCACAAATCCCAGCTGTAGGGAGCCAAGGCAGAATAATGATATTAACAGGATTAATAAAACCTATCTTGCATAATATTTTTCTTGGGCTGACAAAAAAAAAAATACATGTAAAGTTTTTGTTTGTGCTGCCTGGACGCCTGCCAGTGCCAACTCCAGTGGCCTGTGGCAGGGGTTCCTGGGTCTATTCCAGCTCATCCAGCTGTGGTCTGAGGGAAGCCACCTCCCCCACCCCTGGATGACAAGTACCTCTCTGTGGAGTTTTCACATACAATCTCTTAGTGTTCTTGGGTTTTTTTTCTCTTCCCTTTCCATTTATTCAAGCCTAGTTGGCAAAAATGTTATGCTGAAGGACAACACTTCCGGATGTGTTTTCATTTTTAATGTAGTGTTTCTGACACCATTGGCGATTTTTTTGAAAAAAAAAATGACTTTTTTGTTTAAAAGGTATCAATGAACTTAGCCATCTCACTGAATGTCCAAGGGTTATCAAAATAGAATGCGTAGTCTTCAGAAGGAAAAAGTAGCCAGCACAGGTGACCCACGCAGCAGTCGTTCTTAATAACCAAACATCACATGAGGTTTCACTTCCTAAAGCAACATCCTGAGCCTGCTGTAGCTCCTGCTGACAAGAATCAATAACAGTGCCAGCCAGAGAAACAGGCCTAATGGTTTCGGCAGGCATCCTTCCACGCTGTGTCAGGCGCGCGATGAAAGTCCTCCGCGAGACGCTGAGCTATACAAACAAAAGTAATTTGGACTTCTGGGTTTTGTTCTCAGTGGGGGTTAAAAAAAATCATCCAAAGCAATATTTAATATTTAACTCTCCTAAAAGTTGCATGGCAGACCCTCGGGGTGCAGGTTGAGATGGGGCAAGCCAGGCCGAGTTGGTCTGAAGGTTTCCCCGTTGTCCCCATGGTTCACAGGACACAGGAAAGACACACCCTGGAAGCGTGGGTTTTGTTGTACCGACTCATACTACTTAGACATCTGTCTATACTTGGACTCATGGCCAACCTTGCTAGCTCACTCTCTGCAGGTAATTAGAGAGGAGCCGCTCTTCCCCGAGGCTGTCGCTTGTGAGTCTTGGCACAATTTATGGTGTTTGGTTTTCATTAAAAGAACCCGCGGATACTTCTTTCAAAAACCTAGCCTGCCCTCGGGATAGATGTGGTAAGTCTTGGCCACACTAATGGGAGTTCCATGAAAGTTTGCAAATTGATCAGCTGGGCCTGAGTGAAGGCTTTTTGTTACCAGGAAGGGCATGTGAATCATTCATTCATTCATTCACTCATTCGTTATTTAAATTCTTCATCAGGGCCTTAGTCCTACTGTGTTCTGAGCACTGCATGAGGACCAAACACACAGACATGGAAGGTACCCCCCAGTGTGTTCTGCTGTCTCACCTTCAACAGCTCTTGGGTGAAGAGAACATGCATGCCCTGATTCTGCAGGCTGCTCACCTAGCACGTCCATCACAGGCAGAAAGAAAGGTGTTTAGGATCCTTCACTCACCAGGTGTCCCACCTCAGCTGCCAGGGCACACTGCGGTGCAGTGGTTACCCATCGCCTTAGTTGCAGAGCTGACTGGGACCTGCAAGGATGGGGTCAGCATTCTCAGTGTTAAGGATGGCCTCCATGGAGTGAGAGGTTCATGCTGTTGTAGAGGTGAAAACCCACTTAATTCAACCATCCTAAATCAGGGGCCATTCGCATGGCAGAGCTTGGAGAACTCATGAGTGGGGCTGAGCCCAGGGTGATCTCTTAGGTACCAGTGCTTAGAGACAGTCAAAGCTTCTAAGCTCCATTTCCCCCCTGTCCTCTCTTAGCATCCCCTGGGATCTCAGAACAGGCTACGAAGCATCCAGATGGCCTCGGGGCTCAAGGGACAGCCAGCTCAGACAACCACCTGGATTGAGCATGTGGCCTGGCTTCTGAATCTGGTCCTGAGGGAGTTCCACCCTTTCCATGCAGACGTCAGGGGCCTGTAAGGCACGCTAGTCCATCTCTTTAGTATTGGCTGTTTCAGCAAAGCTGAGTGAACTGGCCTTAGGGAATGTTGCCTGATCCTTCCTTACTCTGCCCTGGCAGAGGTACAGGGTTCCTGGAGTTGAGTCACTGTAACAGGAGCCAGAAACTTATTTATTTTCTCTACGGGTTGTTCGTGTTTCGAAACCTCTAATGTATGCATATAACTACAGGGCGAGGTTTTAGAAGCTCAACCCATGAGACTATTAAAATAGAATAAAATATCACCTTTGAAATACTAGAATTAAAAAAAAAAATCATTAGGTGGGGTCTGGAGAGATGGCTCAGTGGTTAAGAGCATTGGCTACTCTTTCAGAGGACCCAGGTTCTATTCCCAGCACCCACATAGTAATTCACAACCATCTACAGATCTAGTTCTAGGAAATATGAGATCTTTCTCTAGCTTCTGGGGGAACCATGCACAGACGTACAAGCAGGCAAAATATTCATACACAAGATAGAAATAAAATAAAAAAAATCCATTTGGTGGCTCCCTATGAACAAAGAGGCTATGCAGAAGGAATTCTTTCAAGATGGCTTAGAAGATCATACTGCAGTTGGTTGTATTGCACATCGCTGGTGATGATACAGATTTGTTCAAAACCATCATTCTATGGGCAAAGAGATACAGGCATGGGGCACTGGGCTGCGTGCAAATCAAAGACTTCCCTCAATCGTCCTTGTGCCATGGCAGCATAGTGGAGAAAAAAGGCAAGCTCTTGGGAGCTAGGGAAGAGCCGGGGAGCCAGAGCCGTTAGTTGCACGGTCATCGTGGCACTGTCTAGACACTGTCTCCTGCATCCTTGCAGTCAGACACTGGAACAAGGCTTAGACTATACAGAGAATCACAGATCCGAGAAAGGGAGTTATTTGAACAAGGCAAGAAATTTTGATCTTGATAAATCTGACCTCCAAGTTGCGTAGGCGCCTCTGCGCGTGTTGGGAGAGAAGCCACAGCTCTCTGAAAGCCGGTAACACTTGCTTTCCAGCACCAGGCTGTGCACTTGGAAGTCCAACCCAGGGACATCAAGAATGGAAGTCTGGGTCCAGTGAGCTGGCAGGACCCAGCAGAGACCTCTCCACTGGTGGCCTCTGGCCCACCGTGAGGCCAGGGACACTCAGAGAAACCGTTTCCAGAGTAGAGTAAAGACCACTTCAATCAGAGCCTGAAGCCATAATGGCCCGTTACCTCCTCTTCTTCTCTGACTTAAACAATTTCTTGGAACTGAATTATAAACCAAAGGGGTCTTCTCCATCTGCCTGTTTTCTGATAGACAGATATGTTTCCAAAAAGAACAGTCATTTTCTACACTCCCTCCATTGCTCATTAGCTTAATGAGCTTGTTAGGACACCAGGCACTGCACTAGACCCTAGCTACAGAAGTACAGAAGGCACATCGTATGGAAAGCTTTCCAGGGGTGTTTGAAAAGTGGACCAGAGAGAAGTATGCAAAGGGATCCCCTTGCCAAGTCTCCACATTATTAAATGTTTTCTAGATCAAGTAACCAAAAGGAGTCACTGACCAAAGAGCAGGTCAGCACAGAAATGGCCATCTTTAACATAGAGAGACACGTCGAGATCTGCGCTGGGGACAGACTTGACTTCCTCCATAGAGCAGCTTGGAAGATCTAGGCAACCTATTTGGCCTTCCCTGAACTCCACTGAAACAACAGATAACCTCAGACATTGCAGAATTGAGAATCAAATACAGTCATGCCCTTCCAGGTTCTCCATCTTTAACTGGGCCTGCCCTTAAAAGAACAAGATACGCTTAGCCATAAAAATAATCCCTCCCCCCTTTTTTTAAATTTCCTATCAAGAAGGACAAGAGATTGTCAGCTTGACAAACTCAGGGGAATCTCTCGAGACTCATTAAACCCAACCAAATCACGAGAAAGAAAAGTCCAGTGAGGGGTGACTCTGACCCCCCAAAGTCTATGTGTTTGCTGTCTGGAAGCTCTGCTTTCTCCGTCCCTGCCATGATAAGCACAGCAGCCAAGGTTCTCTTTTTAGATAACGTCCCTGGCTTGCAATCTTATTTGGCCTCTGAATGACTTCTGGCTTTAAAGAAATCTGCAAAACAAGTGTGCAATTCAACAGGTCTATCTGTTCGAGGACTGAGGCTCAAACTCACGGCTTGGAAGGGGGACAAAAGAACACGCCTCCAGAAGTTCGCCGTGGCTTCTGAGCAGTTGCTCTGGGCAGCTGCGCTGTTTTCACCAAGGGCCACTGGTTTCCTGTCTCGACCACTTGTCCTGCTGGAGGCAGCCTACGGGAGAGGCTTCAGAACCAGATGGTCTTGGGTTTAAATTGGGGGTTAACAATCAACTGAGTTCACGGGCTGTTTGCTTGATGTTACTAAAGCTGCCAAAACCCCAAAGTGAAAGCCAAAAGTGCCCGGAGCTCCAGCTTGGTCTACCAAGATCACAGGAGCTGTTTGATTTCCTCTTTTCTCTCGGTGTGCCCAGTTCCACCTTAAAAGACAATTCACAGAGCAATGCTTATCTTCCGTCCACAGAGACAACAACAACAGCAACACACACACACACACACACACACACACACACACACACACACACAC
>JADRCD010236019.1:0-40416 GCA_019843815.1 Montemys delectorum
AGAAACAACCAAAAAAGTACTACCCAGCCGTGACCTATGGACCACACTATAGACCCACATAGCACAATAACCCTAAATGTGCAGTCGTCCACACAGAACTTGGCAGTAACCAACAGCTCTCTAACTGGAATTAAGACCCAGTCAAGAAAGAAACTGTGCCTGGTACTGAAAACTTAGCCAACAGGCAGTGAAGTCATGAATCTGACAGCAGAACCTACAACCACCACTTTACTAACACCAGCATAGCTCCTAACTACATTCTAAATATGTGCCCTTATATCCCACAGGAAGTATGGTCTCACCCCTCAAGAAAACGTCTCTTTGTAACAGAGACCACTACGGAACACCACAAATCAAAATACAGAGCTGTAGAGCATAGTTCCAATAGACAAAGCTACAAAAGAACTACAGCGCCTAAGGCTCAGAAATCATTACAGAAAAGGTGGAGGAAAGACTGTAAGAGGCAAAGGATGAGGGAATTTGCTCTAAGATTGCAAATCCTAATAATGTCAGAAGCGACACCCATAAAGTCTCATCATCATGACTAAACCTGAGCTGAACAAGGACGACAACAGACATGCTGATATGGACAGGGGAAACCCAGGAAGCTTCAACTCTACATACACAAACAACTGTAGACAACTGAGAAATGCTGAGAAAGAGAAATCGTCTTCTTCAGGGAAGAACGTACAAACTGGTTATCCAGTATCAAATGTTCAGCCCTGAAAACACAAAACAACTAACATTACACAGACTCAGAGGCTGTATCTGTGTACTTAGATACACATACACATGTACAAAAATTAATTTAAAAAATGCCATGAATTTAAAGAGTTAAAGAGAAATATGGAAGTCTGGATGGAGGAATGGGAAAGGAAGAAACAATGTATTTGAATTAGAATCTCAAAAATTAATAATTTAAAAATGCTTATACCATAATACATACTTTTGAAAAACAATTTTTCAAGCCAGATGTGACTAGACTACTCCTGCAGTCTTAGTACTGGGAAACTGGAGGTAACATGACAGAAGTCCAAAACCAGCCTGATCGTCACATGGTATCTGAATTCAGCCTGGGCTACAGAGACCCTAATGATCAGTTGAGTGGCAGGTAGATAGGTAGGTGAATATATAGGTAATCTGCTTAGCATTGATTGTATAACCTAACACTCATGTTTTATGCATCTGATTTTCTGGCTTAACCTCTTGGGAAGGATTACCTTGTGCCATTAAACGAGGTGATTTTCTTGGTGATCTTACTGAATTGTCTTCTACTCTGTCCCTCAAACTCCTGTTAGGTAAAATCAATTCTTCTTCATCAATGGTATCATTACCACTTTCTTTAACAACTCCTTCATCCATAATATCGTCAAGACCAACAACTAGAAAGAAACAAAAACAAAAATTATTTTAAAAAATGTTGGGTGTGTTATTAATTTAAAAGCAGCACATGGAAAAAAATCAAAGTGTTTTAATGTGATATTGTATAGAAATAAAAATCGAGGTCTATTGCTAATATATGCGATTAGCACCCACATCCATTTCATTTGACCAATGTCTACCCTGTGAGGTAACTAGTCAGAGAGAATAAGCAATAATCCTTGTTGATGACCTCAACTACTGCTCTGTCATAATCTGTGTTCCCCTTGAGAATGTCATGGGTAACTATACCTGGAAAACGCAATTATCCCAAGTCTACTGAGGTGGTACAAAAGTGATCTATGTCTTGAAAAACTCCGAATTCTAGGTTCATGCCCAAACCTATGGTAATTAGAGACATTTATGCTGCATGTGTGGGGATGATGCAGGTAATTTACAGATGGCTAAATAAGAAAAAAGGAAGGAAGGAAGGGAGGGAGGGAGGGAGAGAGGGAGGGAGGGAGGGACGGAGGGAAGAAAGAAGGAAGGGAGGGAGGGAGGGAGGGAGGGAGGGAGGGAGGAAGGAAGGAAGGAAGGAAGGAAGGAAGGAAGGAAGGAAAGAAGGAAGGAAGGAAGGAAGGAAGGAAGGAAGGAAGGAAGGAAGATAAGTGTCCTTCCCCCAGGGATGACGAAAGCAGTGACTACTGTACAATGATTTCCCAACCAGTAAGACATCATTTAAGAGGGAGGATGGAGCAGGAATATGACTATGGCATTCAGCCTGTCCGCTGGTCTCCTCCATCTCTGAAAGGAGAGTAACAGGCCCTGTCCTCCCTACCTCACAGTGCTGTTGCAAGGATCTAGTGGGCTGATGTATGAACTCACTCTGTAAGCTTTAGAGCACCAGACAAATGTTAGTTACTATCTTCATCCTAGAGCTTAGAAGGAATCTCAAGAATTTATCTAGTCCTCATCTTTTATCCAAGTAGAAGAACTTCATTTAAAAGTTCAACAAGATACTGGTCTATCCTAAAATTCAAAGAGAACAAAATTCTTAATAAATATACTTTCAAATGACAGTCTTTTTGAAGAGCAATTCTGCAATGAAGATTTACAAATTGCTCAAGCCCATTCCCAAGATAAACATAAATAGTGTTGAATGTTAGCCAGAAAACATTCTAATTTTTGTTCAAGAAGTAATATACACTCAAACAGGATAGAGACTGACAGAATGCACATGAGAACACATTAGTTATGTATCAACTCTCCTCTATAGAAGGCAAGAGGTTCTTTCTCATCTGTCTTCCAGTATCTTCCTACAGAGCATGTATCACTCTCAGAGTCCATGATCTACAAAATACTACAGGAAAATTCATCAGGACTCTCTTAAGATATAATATAGGTAGAGACAGAAGGGAAATCCAGTGAGGCCACTCTATCATGACCAAATATTGATGTCACTTTACACACTTTTTTCAGAAAAGTTTATGTTATGTACTTAAATTATGAATTATACATTTTTGCATTGGAAAGATGCATAAAAAGCACAGAATGTAACAGACTGTTAGAGCACCAATTATCTCTAGCAGTTAAGGTAGATAAGGGATACTTGTTTTTCTAGTTTCTTACTTTCTTACACTTTGTCAGCAAATTTCTACAATACACACATATCTTATACCACAATGGGGGGGGGGAGAACAATCTGGTTGAGTAAAATCACCTACGAGAGGCTAATTAATAATGGCTTGAGGACATTTGAATCCACAGGCCAAGTAATGAGTTTTATAAGTATGTGTGCACATGCCATGGTACATAAACATGCAAGTCAGAAGACAACCTGCAGGATTCCATTCTCTCCTTCCACCATGTAAACCCAAGGGATTTTAAACTGAAGTCTTCAAGCTTGGCAGTGGAAACTTTTACCCACCATCTCACTGGCCTTAATCTGAAGTTTTTTGAGCTAAGTTGCTTATAATCTTCTACAAAAGTCACTGAATGGTGCCTCCCTTCCTACTACCTGTCTACTCATGGTATATTACTACACTGATGTAAATGTATTTGTTTTACTTGACTCAGTGATCCTTTGAGTTAACTGTAATGGCGAAATGGAAAGGGGATACAAAACTACGTCTGTTAGCAGCAGTACGTATATCCTTATGTACATTAGGAACAAAATAGTACTTAAAAGTCAGTCACCCCTAAGAAGTTAACTTAATGTATGTGATGCACAACAGCTCAGGAGAACCAACCTGGCATTCATATCTGAGAGCCCTGGCTCCTCAAGAACAACACTAGGCTGACCTCAGGTCTCCACACACATGCACCACACCTCACACGCATAAGCAAACATATTTTGAGAGTTGAATCATAAAGATTTGGGGGAGGGGGGTTAGGGTATCAAGTAAAAGATTTTAGAGTATAAACAGAATAACTGTCTAAAATTTGAACTCTGATAGTATTTAAAATTTGAACTCTGGCAGTATTTAAAATTAGTAGTTGAAGCATAAAAAGAGATAAACAAGAAAAAGAGAGATTTGAGTGAGACATATGAATCAGAATACAAATGAAAAATATTTCAAAACAGCAAACGTCAATTAAGCTAAATCACTGATGGATGAAAGAGAAGATAAATGGCCTTGGTCTGGTAGCATGAGAGCTACTGGTGTGACCTTAAGAAGTGATAATGGTGACCCAGACTCAGAACTGTTCTAGTAAAGGAATCGGAAGGTGCAATACAAATGCTGAAAAAATAAATACAAAACAGTGTGTGCTGACAACAAAACTCCATAATAGAGGCTGTTACAGAAAGAGAGTGCTGTCACACTTCAATTCTCCAAGTATAGAAAGGAAAAAGGGAAGACAGGTATACTCCACACAGTGGAACTGCAAAGCAAACCTATGGAAAACAGGATGTCACATGAAAGGCAGCAAGGTACCAGGGGCACTGGTTAATCTACTCAGCAACTACGGAAAACACGAAGATACACATTGCAACTTTTCATTTCCATCTGTACTGCCCAGTGCCTCTACAAGCATGCAAGCAAGAGGCACTTGCATTCCCAGGTCAATTCTAGGACACCTAGTACTGGTGTAAACACTGTTACCAGGAGCCTTTGGGAGAGGGCTGCAGACAGTAAGGCCTGCTGCATTTTACTTTTATTACTCAGGTTTTTCTTTTCTTTCTTAATTCATTTGCACAGCCTGCCTGTTACACTCATGAAAGCAGAAAGCTATAAATGATTGTAAAAATGTAAAAACAACTCTAAGCATGACTGAAATATTTGACTTACATCAAATTACTTTAACAAAAGAGCTGATTAATCAACTCTTTCCATGATTCTACTTATAATGCACTTTATATGCCCAAGATCTTCAGAAAGCTGGTCACTACATGCCTCCCGAATACTGCTATTGTTGTTTCTAGCTTTTGTACATGTATGGGTACCTATGTGTGGAAGCCTGGGAACATTTTCAGCAGAAATTTTCCTTATGCTTTTTCTACCTTAGTACAGAGACAATGTCTCTCACTGAAACTGGAACTAGCTTAAACAACAAATTCTGATAGAATGGCAGACCAGCAAGCCCTAGGAATACTCTTATTTCTGTCTCTCCTGAATTTGGTATATCAGCACATATCATTGTACCCACATCTTCAAAAAGCTACTACACGCATGTACATATGTATATACACATGTATGTATTTAAGGTGTGTTCGGAATGGGGACTATATGTATCACATGGCCCACACGTGGAAATCGGAAGACAATATGCAGTTACTATTCACTTTTCCTACCAACTGGGTTCCAGGGGCCAAACTCACGCTGTCAGCATTGGTAGCAAGAATCTTTATCCCTGAGCCACGTCATCGCCCAAACCTAGCTTTTTATGCAAATTCTGTGGATCTGTCATGGTCTGAATGAGGATGCTTCCCACAGCCTCAAGTACAAGAACATTTGGTTCTCAGATGTTGGTGGTGTTTGGAGGTGTGGCCTTATTGTGCAACTATGTCACCAGAGGGAGGCTCTGAGGGTTTGAAGACTCTGACCATGTTCAGTTTGTTCTCTGTCTTGTGCTTACATTTGAAGATATGAAATCTCAACTTCTGTTCCTATTACCATGTTTGCAATTTCCCTAGCATGACGTACCCTTATCCCTCTGGAATGATAAGCCCAAATAAACTCTTCCTTCTATATAAGCAGCCTAGGTCACAGTGTTTCACCACAGCAACAGAAAAATTATAGGATCAAAAATACTGGATCAAAGTCAAGTCTTCATACTTACATGGCAAATGACCCAATTCCACAGCTACCAATGTGCTATTCTTCTTCATGGAACACACTCAAATATGCCATGACTTTTACTGTGTAAGAAACAACTATAACCCCTCATCATCTTACAGTTATACCTATAAGCTGCATTGAGGGCAGAAACTTGTATCAGATAACCACTGCATCCTCAGCACCTTAAACAATACAGCACTTGACATGTATACATTATTTAAAAAAACAATCAAACAGTATAGTATCAACCACTTTTAAGTCAAAGCAAACCTTAATCTCTTACATAGAATTATGCAGCTAAGCAGTACATTGCTAATGCTTGGAATATTATTTAGTACGAATCATTTTACCATAAAATAGGAATAGATTTTAAATTTAAAAACTCAGTCCTCTCACTGAAGCTTAAATCACTTTTACTCATTGAGTGTCTCATTTCATTTCAGGTCCCAGTTAGTTGTATAATTGCTGGAGTTTGGATCGTAGATGGTTCTCTAAGGTCCATAGGTCAGAGGCCTGGTCTCCAGGAAGGCTCTATAATGTGAGGCAGTAGAAACTTGAAGAGGCGGGAAGGTCTTCATAGAATTCTGAGTGTGTTCTTGAAAGGTGTTTAGAAATGAGGGTCCCCTTTTTCACCCTATTCCTTCCCTGGCAAGAACTGAGCCCTTCTGCTATACCACACATTCTACCTGTGATGTGCTGGTTTCTCCAGACCTGAAAGCAAAGGGGTCAACTGATTGTGGACTGAAACCTACAAAACTTACCCAAAATAAACCTTTTCCCTGTCTTATCTGTCTACCTAAGATATTTGCCATAGTGGTGAAAACTGAACATACACTATGATATAAACACAAGAAAACAGAGACAAACAAGAAAGTCTTCAACTCTTAAAGAAATGTATTCTTTCCCACCAAGTAAAACTTGAGCAATGACCACGACCTCAGGAAAGGGCTTTGGTGGTTGTATGCACACAACTACATAGAATATAAACTCCATGAGGGTAAAAGCTATGCGTATGCCTTCTGATAGTGTCGAAGTCTGAACAGCTGTAGAAGTGTGCACTATTCATTTTAAGGACTAATGAGCACAAACACCACAGATTACAATTATCAAAAAACTTAGAAGTGTTGAGTAGTTTAGAAACACAGATTAGAAGGTACAGACACATAAGGAAATAAATAAGTAAAAGACTGCTCCCTCAAAAAAACATAGTTACTATATTTTTAGAATGTCTAGAAACTAAATCCTTTTTAAAACTACAATTGAAAAGATTAAAGACAGGAAAGAAGAGCCTTGACAGAAAACCAATCAACTCTGCATGAAAGTTGGTGCATCTAAGAAACATTTTATAATGTGAAAAACAACAAAATCCTTATCATTAAAATAAATATATTGATATGGTCCAGAGCTTCATAAGGAAAAGGTGAATTATTGAGTACACTTAGTTTTGAAGCAACTATCCATATCTTGTGCACTCTCTACCAAAGGTTTGGAAGTCAGCACACCTTCTGGCTCTTTCTGAGTACCACAATAGTAATCCTTTATCAAGTTCATTTCATGTAAGATGCTCAATTCTACAGTTTTACATACCAACAACTAATTTTTATTCCACATATTTCTAGTAATCTCTGTTTTCTGGCCTCTCAACTAATCTGTTTTCTGCCCTCTCAACTAGATAAATGAATGGAATAAAAAGATGCCCACTGTTCTAAACTGTTAAAAGGATCAGAAATGTATCATTCAATCATGAGTCTTTTACCCAAATACATTTATCTTGGGCCCAATTGATTGAAGGACCAGAAGCCTTGCCTATTAAAACAGTAGTTGACAATATTGCTAATAAAGAATGATGCAAAGGCACTGGGTGGTGGAGCACTTGCTTGCCATGTATAAGGATCTGGATTATATCGCCAGGATCACTAATACCTTGTGTGGGGGCATGGGGGTGGGGGGTTGGCGGTAATGTATTTTCTAAAACAACTAAATCACCATTTAAAAGTAAGACTTTCAATATGCTGCTTTGTAAATGAACTCTTAGTTTACTGAAAACTTATATGGAAATTATTTCCTAAATTGTCACAAGAGCATCTCTCTGAGAGTCAGTGAACACTATTCACTAATCCCAGTTGCTAGACAGTTTCCCTGTCACACTGTGCATCAAATTTATTAGCAACATTAAGCCTAATGCTAGAAAATACCTTTACGTAAACAATATCAACAACTTAGTTTTCAAACTAATCTCTTTTTTATGAATTTTTTTTTGGGGGGGGGACACTGCATATCAGGAAATCTTTCATACTAAAATTGAGAATAACCATACATGATAGAGAGAAAAAAAAAATGTGGCTGCGGCCAAAGTGAAAACAAAGGCCTCCCATTTTAAAATAATCAAAGAGTATTGCTTCTACAAAAGTAATGCAAGCTGGCAAGATGGCTCAGCAGGTAAGAGCACTGACTGCTCTTCCGAAGATCCTGAGTTCAAATCCCAACAACCATATGGTGGCTCACAACCGTAATGAGATCTGACACCCTCTTCTAGTGTATCTGAAGACAGCTACAGTGTACTTATGTATAATAATAAATAAATCTTTGGGCTGGAGTGAGCAGGGACTGAATAAAGCAGAGTTGACCAGAGCAAGCGGGGTTAACCGGAGCGAGAAGAGGTCCTAAATTCAATTCCCAACAACTACATGAAGGTTTACAACCATCTGTACAGCTACAGTGTACTCATACACAAAAATAAAACAAATAAATCTTTAAGAATGCACACGGTTAACAGTCATTAGCATATATCAAACTGGCTACATGTGAGATAATTTATATATAAAAGAGAGAAAAATCTGAACATCAAAACCAAGTATGGTGATGTACACCTATAAAATAAGCCCTCAAATGGAGAGCACAGGATCATATGTTCATGCTAAAAGACATTATGCACATATTTTAGATCCACAAAGTCCTTGTGACAATCAAAAGGGATAGTAGGCCCACTGCATGATGTGGGATATAACTATTTCACCAACATAAATTCTGAAGTTGTTGTTGACTGAATGCTAAGTTTGTCCCTTTCAACAGTCCCATCGATAAGAATTATACACTACCATGTGGGTAATAAAGAAAATTTTAATTTAGTAAAATTCAGCAAATACACACGAATTAAAATAAAGAGAAACTAGCCAGTGGATAGTCGCCAGCAAGTCTACCTATGGAGGATTAGAACCCATGAAAGGGAAATCTGATGAGAAACTGAGCATTCATGCTGACAAAGTTATGGTTCTTCAGATGGCCTGTTATTTCAAGTCCTAAAGGAGATTTTTCTCTCAACACCATAGCCTAGTATACAAATTTAACATAAAGAGTCCCACAATCAAACACAATAAGATTTCTGACATTATACAACATTAACTGAAAAGTTTCATCCATGAAGAATTCTTGTAAAGATGTTCAACCTGAACTCTAGTCAAGCTATTAATCGTCACTTCCAATTTAAAGGAAGTGAAGGAATAGGACAAGCCAGATCAACTCATCAAACATTGTAAAATGCCTGTAATATAGCCCATCCTTGGGATAGGTGGTCTGATTGTTTTCAAAAGCATTGACCTGAAGGCTAAGGATGGACACAGCAACTCAGCTGGTGGAGTTCTTGCCCAGCATGCACAATGCCCTGGATAAATGGGAACCAAAATGAGGGGGGTGGTGACACATGCCTGTGATCCTGGAATTTGAAAGGTAGAGAGGGATTATCAAAAGTTCAAGGCCATCCTCTACTACAAAGGGAGTTAGTTCCAGGCCAGCCTACCATACTGAAACTTTCTCAAAAAAGAAAAAGGGGAAAAAAGTTATCAATGAAAGAGTGATTTCAGAAAATGTTATACATGTACCCTATCTAAATAAACAAGATGATAAATATAACTTGGGGATGAATAGTAAACTTGAATATGGTTTAACTACATTAATATTATGTAACCATAATATTAGGCACAGAATTGTGCATGAGTTCTTCCTATGAGATACCTTATGGATGAACTGAATGAACTCAAGAACTTCATACATGAGTAAAGCAAACAGAACCAAATATTAACAATGGTGAGTCCCAACAGAAGGCACCTGTGTACATACTATACTATCATCACTATGTATGAAAATTTCAAAATACAAATATTTAAAATGAAAAATCCTTTTTAAGAAAATAAACAGTATCCTATCCAGATATCAAAAGAGCATATACTTGATTTCCAGTCCATTTTATTGAAAAACACATTTTAAAATGGCTTTTTAAAAGCTATACAAGTATGCATATTTTAAAAGATACATAAAAAGTTGAAAAGGCTAAATGAAAAGAACCACTAAACTAACATGAAGCCGATTTGGTGTCATATGCCTGCACCCTGGCATCTCCAGAGATGAGGGATGGACTTCGGAGCATTAACTAAGAGCTCACAGGCCCAGGAGCCTGGAGCCTGGAAGAAGCAAGAGCAGAGTCCCAAGTTATTCTCTGACGGGTACACTGTGGGGCAGCGGTGCCTATGCTCGCAAACTCGGTCATTGTTTCAATTAAAATCTCCTCAATCCATAAGGTGCAAATCTCAACGTGCAGAGGTGTCTTTAATCTCAGAACTTGGGAGGCTGAGGCCAGAGGATTGCCATGAGTTTTGAGGCCAGTCTGGTCTACAGAGTAAGAAAGGTCCTGTCTCATAAAAAGAGGAGGGAGGTAGGGGTAAGTCACAAAGGCAGAACGGCTAGTAATGGTGCCTGACGCCAAGCCCTGCGTTCATTCCCTGGAACACACATTGCAGACGAACAGAAGCAACTCCTAAAAGTTTTTCTCTGACTTCCACATATCCACATGCTCAACACACACAGACACACACGCGCATAGGCATGCACGATATATATATATGTGTGTGTGTGTGTGTGTGTGTGTGAACATTTTTTTTAAAGTCAATGTCAATTATTTAGCAAAATTCAGGGGAATAATATATGAAGTCAGAATATACTAAAATCATACCTTAAGTGTCAGATTTACAATCCCTTATATAATATTAAAAAGAAGGTTTATTTTTAGTTTTGTATGTGTGTTGTGTGAGAGAATTTGTTCATGCACGTGTGAGTGTCCTTAAAAGCAATATGGGCTTCAACTCCCCTGGAGCTGGAGTTATAGGCAGTTATGAGCTGCCTGACATGGGTGCTGGGAACAGTACTCAAGTACTCTATGAGCAAGCAAGTGCTCTTAACTGCTAAGCCAGCTCTCTACTCCCCTGTATAGCAGCTTTAATTTTTTTTTTTAACCTAAGGGAGTAACTGTAACTAGATAATCAATGACTTAGAAGGAAAACTTGTATTACCTTCCCTGCAAATCTAAATCAAAATGAATGTTACCAGTATTCAATCCAAGTAACACCAGCACCCTTGGGGGGTCAGTCCCAGCCACACCATGTCCTAGAGAGACACTAAGAACCAAGACTTCCTAGAGGAGAAAAATTGATGCCTAAAATCATGCTTGCCTTTGCACTGCATTATTAATATAGCATTCTCTACATTTTAAAACTTTATTATAAGCAGTAAGATTGTTTGCACTAATAGAATGGGAAATGACTGTTAAGATATATCACAGAAAGTTTTAATTCACACCAAGAGCCTTAAAGAAGTTGTTACATTTAAGGATAAGTTAAGCATTTTTATTTTACAAAGCAAGCTTAATCTTTTACAAATGAGATTGGTATCACAAACATAATGGCATCTTCCATTATGAAAATATATAAGCAATAAATCATATTAATTAGTCCCTTGTGTACCGATGACATTTTAGTAATGCATAGCAAACACTGTATACCAGTGGATGTGTAAACCTCCAACAGCCTGAGAGGTAGAAGCAGAACTATCAGGAACTCAATCACTAGGCTATCTAGTAAATTTAAGGACATCCTGCACTACATGAGACCCTGACTCAAAAACAAGTGGAGAGTAACCAAGGAGGATACTTGGCATGAACCTCTGGCCTAAGCATGCAAGCACTCACGCACTCACGCCTGCAAACACCCCTCCCACATTGACACCTCCACAAAGAATAAAGCCTCAAATAAGCAAGCAGTAATCTTGACACACATCCTCAGGGTTAAACACTACAATAATTCACTTTCTCCCTAAGCCGTAACAAATTAAGATGAATGCTTATGATCCATTAAAGAGGGGAAAACTGGAACCAACATAGAAAGTCTTAGACAAGTGAAGCATGGTCAACTCGGAAAATAAATCTAGTATTCCACACACCTTGAATGACATGGGAGTGGAAAGAGGCATCAGTACACAGAGCACAAGTAAATGGTAGGGAAGCTTGAAGCTACCAGTGCCTGCTCAAGACCAGTCGGCCAATCTTGTAGCTGGGTACATGTCACTCACAGAGACTGCATTCCCCATCCTACCTTCCTACTGATGTGACTTCACTCTCTAGGCTGTGAAGCACAAGACCCACAATGTCAAATGAAGTTATTTCCACTCTCAGGTGAACCTGGCATTACAACAACTGTGGTCAAATATTCTGAGTCCACATAACCCAGTAAGTCAGTCAGAACTTTGGAGTAACTCCACACAGCAACAGACATAGGAAAGAACAAGGGCTGCGAGATGCTGTTTCTGGAGTCAGTAGGAAAGTAGAGAATGTCTAAGTCTTTGAAATGGGAAATCCAGGTCATCAACAAGGCTTTCCTTCTTTAGAAATAGAACCTGACACTACCAAGAATTGCCAACCCAACTAGGCACATTAAACCATAGAACAGAGAAAATGAACAGGGACAAAGCCTGAGACAAGAATCCCCTCCAGGCTGCTGGAGCCCAGTCCCCACATCACTCCATCTTTACTCAGATTCTGCTCAGCATCCTTAAAACTTAACAAAGTAAAGCACTTAAAGATCTTTATTATTCATTGTTATTCTTGACAGAAAAGAGTTAATAATTATAGAGTCAATTAGACCAACAAAAAAGCAAGCTCAGGAAAAAAACTCATGAATCCTTCACATAAAAAACCAAGTAAGGACAGAAATAGCTCAGCATATAAAAACATTTAACATGCAAACACGACAAACAAAAGAGCTGAATGAACAGAACCCACCAAAAGGCTTTAGGAGAGAACTGATTCCACAAAGTCATCCTCAACCCATGTCCTGTGCATCATGGTACTCACACCCACATCATACACACACTCACACCCACAATAATAAGAATAAGCATTTTAAAATTAAAAAAAAAAAAAAAGAACATCACAGACTAGGTGCTACTCTATTCAGAAATGCCCTTTGCCCCCACATAGACTCGGCTTTCACATTCTTTTGCTGTTCTTCACTGGGGAGACGTTTTATTTGGAAGAGGGGTTTTTTTTTGATCGTTTGTTTGTTTTGTTTTTTAAACTGTGAAGCCCAGGCTGACCTTTAAATTCTAGCAATCCTCCTGCCTCAGCCACCAGAGTACAAGGATAACAAGCACCAAGTTCAGTGGCTATAAAATTTTTTATCTTTATTATATTTACCTCACGTGTGTGGGGGTGTGTGCAAGTAAAGGTCAAAGGACAACTTATGGGAGTTGTTTCTCTCCTTCTACCATGTGTGTTTTAAGAACTCAGGTCATTAGGCTTGACCTTTACCCACAAGCCATCTCACTGGTCCTCATAAACCTTATAAATTGCACATTAACATGTACAAATAAATATAAAATTACCAAACAATTAAGTTGGAGTATTCTCTTTTAATTATGCCAGTAGCTCTGAATATGTTACATATCTTTATGTTTAAAGCAGTATATGCAAATATAAGCTCACTTAAATTGTAAGTTGAGAATACAAAGTATAAAAATAAATTTGGGGAGTCTGAGATAGCTCAGTGGTAAAGATCATGCAATGCTCTTCCCAAGTCCCAAGTTCAACTCCTAGTACCACAGCAGGTGCCAAATAACCACTTGTAACTCTAGCTCCAGGAGGATCTAACAGTATGACTTCTGCAGGCAGCTGCAGTAACTAATGCAGTAACTACAGATACCTAACGCAGCAGATAGGCACACACATGCTTGCACTTATTAAAAAGAGAGAGATTAAAACCAGCTGCTGCAATGCTAGTATCTGGACGGCAGATGGAGGAGGGCTGTGGTCCCAGCAACCATACTTCTACTAAAAGAGTAAAACTGTCAAATATAATCACTGTCTATATCTCAATTTCAGTGTGTGCTAATGTTGACTCCTCAATAAGCATTGTCCACACAAGGGGGCCCTTTTCTTTTCACATTTTATTACTGGAGTTGCCATCTCATGTAGATACACAACCACACTAAGATGATGCTTCATCCTGATCTTCAGAGTGGTGACAAGAAATCAGCTTTAGCAGGAAAAGAGGGTCTGCAACAATTTAGCACTCAACAATGGCATCATTTTAGACACTCAGACTTCTTTGCAAATAACTTCATCCTGTTTTCCTCTTCTACTACCACGACACATTTACAGCAAAGATCAAGTCTGTAACAAAGCATGAGAACTAGCCGCAGGAGTACTTGAGAGAGGAATGGACAACAAAGCATATGCACACCAGAAACCAGCTGAGAATTCTTCTAGGAAGATGCTCCAACTAAACTGATAAAGACTGAGTATGAGGATAAGGACCAAGGCTTGAGGACTCCAGAAGCAGCAGGCAGCACTGTGGAGAAGATGGTGGCAAGGACTCTACAAGGCTGCTTTACCTGGAGGAAAGCCCCAAGGATAATTATTCAACCAAAGAGGACAACACAGGAACTTACTCTCTAAGTTATCACTTTGAACTTGGGGCATAAAATAAAAATCAGGGCCAAGTTGCATGTCTAACACAACAAGCTCTTCTGTTCTCCAATACTGAGCACATTACAGAAAATCTCAGCTCACGCCTTGGCCCTGTCTTCCTCAAGGACAGGAGAACAAACTCCTAGTGAAACAAACGACCCTTTCAACCCCTTTAAATTCTTACAATCTCATTCCCATTCACTTAACTGACAAAAGACAGTATCACATAACATCCAGGAAAAGCTGTTTGAAAATAGAACTTAAAAACTCATCTTGAGATTGGGCCACACTAGTTACTCTTCATTAATCCCATAGTATTGCTTATATGGGAACATACTGAGACATTTTTAAAAAAAATATCTGTTTTCAAAAGATAATAAAGCCTCTGGTCTGTGAAAGTATACTGTTAAAGATTGCCATTTATTATACATTAAAATAAAACTCTGGACAGAAATTCTAGTTTAGCATCCAAAACAATTTTACTCCAAAAAAAAGCACTAGGTTGCTGGGCGGTTGTGGCGCATGCCTTTAATCCTAGCACTTGGGAGGCAGAGGCAGGCCGATTTCTGAGTCCGAGGCCAGCCTGGTCTACAGAGTGAGTTCCAGGACAGCCAGGGCTACACAGAGAAATCCTGTCTCGAAAAACCAAAAAAAAAAAAAATCACTAGGTTTTGTTTTTTTACCATGAAGGCTGCTATGCTTGCATGAGAATCTGCAGCAGAGTCAGATGCTGCACACTGGCAACACACCTGCTCACTGTCTGGCCTCCTGGTCCCACACTCTGTCTTGTCTTTGGTTTACTTCTTTCAAGACAAGAATTACTAAGTGCCCACTTCTCTACTGCTTGTATGAATATCATATATACACATTCACAGAAGTAAATTGTTTCATTTAATTTTTGTCTTTATTAATGATTTGAAGTAGTCATGCAATGTAAGATTATTGTATATATAGGATATACATAATGAATATATGGGATTAAACACAGAAATGTTACGATGTGGAAAGGGGCTAGGATTTGACTCTACTTTTGTACAAACCAACAAGGTCCTGCCTGATTTGTGGCTGCTGACACAATACACAAGACTACCAGGACAGAGTCTTGTTTATGGCACGAAAGAACCCAGATTATGACAGTAGTTGGTGCCTCTGACCTCTTCCAGTTTCACACAATAACACCCAAGAATGCCTTAGCTTGATGTCTGCATCAACAGTGCAGCAATAAACAGGAATGATATAGTTATTTATTGCTTTTATAGTAGACATAGCAAGTCTCCTCTTTGGAATAAAGGATCTGATAAGGGACTATATCATTCAAGTTGCTTGCTGAAATCCCAACTGTGGGAAACGATCCAGGAATTCTTGGCGGAACAACACAGCTCAGGAACTTTCCAGCCACTGCTACACTATCTCCTCCAACAAATGCATGTTAAAGACATAACTAGCAGTCAGCCGGTGGTGGCGCACATCTTTTATCCCAGCACTAGGGAGGCAGAGGCAGGTGGATTTCTGAGTTTGGGGCCAGCCTGATCTACAGAGTGAGTTCCAGGACAGCCAGGGCTACACAGAGAAACCCTGTCTCGAAAAACCAAAAAAAAAAGGAGACGACATAACTAGCCTTACAAAATAACTCAAGACAATTCATCAAAGCTGTTATTTCTCTATTAAATGATAAGCTCCATAGTAACTGAGGCAAATTTTCTTTTATTCACTTTTGTGTATTTGTAATCTGGTAAATGACCTAGCACAAAACTCACATTCAACAAATAAATACAGCTCAAAATGCTTTAAACAAACAAAAAAATGCAGTACTTAGGAGTCTGAGACAGGACTATGACAGTTTCAGGGACGGCAGACTTCTACCCTGAAATAACAACTGTCTGATATATAATGTTTGGGGCAGCTTGTAGTATACTTCTATCCACTGGCAACTTATTAACTGCATATATTTAAGAGCATTTATTTGCATAATCAACTGAATCACTAGCTAATTGTTCTGTTTGTGTCTCTCCTCCCTACTTCCCCTTATAAGTCATTGCAGACTCTATTAATCGCCCCTAAACACAGTTAAAAAAAAAAAAAATCTAGCCTCTTTATCCTTCTAAAAATCATATTTTAAAACTCTATCCTAATTGAAAATAAAACCAAATGAAATTTGAGAAACAACTTTAGAGGCCCGATTACAAGAGCATTCAACTACATAAGTAGCAGAAAACTTAAGAGACTATATCAATCTTAGTACCGTGGCTTTTTATTAATGAACTTAGGAAAACAACCATATAGAAAGAAACAGAAACCTGTTGATAAGTGCTGTGGTTTGAATGAACACCCCTACCCCCAAGTGTTTAAGCACTTGGTCGTCAGTCAACAGCATTGTTTGGTTTCAAGGCTGCTGGATAAAGTACATCACTGTGGCAGGCTTTGGGTGTTTAAAGACTCACCCCTGCTTCCTGTTCTCTCTGCTTCCTGTATGCAGCTGTCAGATGATAAGCCAGCATCCTACACTGGCCCTCAGCTATCATGCCTTCCCAACCCATATACAACTGCACTCTGGAACTTTGAGCCAAAATCCATCTTTTCTTCCTTAAATTGTTCTTGGTCCTAGCACTTTACTGCAGCAATAGAAATGTAACTGGCATAGTTACTGTGTGTACAGCTATAGCTCTAAGTCTTCCTAATGTGTTAATGAGATATGGCCAGTAAATTACTTCTACCCAGCATCTAGTACTCTAACATGGAGGCACTGACCATTTATCAACTACATTTAAAGACATCCTCTGTAGAAAAGGAACTAGGGGCTTTCTTCATAAACTGCCTCTGCCCAAAAGCTCACTGTGAAGCACTGCCCCAAAACTTCGGAGACTGAAATGACTCTCTGGCAACAAATACAAAGCAGTAACTTAGGAATGAGCTAACATGGTTGCTAAGTTTGGTGCCTTGAAATGGTGATTAATTTTGTGTCAACTTGGACAGATTATGACACCAGATAGTCAGTTAAACAATACTCAATGTATTTTTTAGAAAGAAGATTAATATTTAAACTCTGAATAAAACAGATATCCCCCCTCATCTCCATTACCTAACAAGGCTTATACCCAAGCACTAACTTCCAAGGAAATAAAAACCTTTCCCTAACCTGAAACAGAAGGAGCAAACAGCACAGATGCTCCTTACTAGCAAAGACTGCTCAATCTGCTGCTTACTGTAGTTCCCCAAGGAACTACAGACCATGTGAGCAGCAATCCATTATTCCACAGTAAATTGCCTCTAAATTTCCTACTTACCATCAAAAGATCAACACCAAAATAATCCAACATTTGAAGAATATTCCCAACACTATGGAAAGGAAAAGTAAATGCAGAGGAATGTAGATTGTTGTCTGTATCGCAGCTGAGGTCAAGTGAAATATAAGGCTAGAGCCTGTGATTGGGCAATGGAAAAGGAAAGCAGGGCTAAGAGAGTGAGGACAGGGAAGAGACAGGAGAAGGGCAGAGAATGATGGAGGAAGAGGATGAACCCGATCCACATGGCTTGAAATAGGGACAGGTAGCTATGGGTATCATAGGTGAGCATAGAATAATACAGGGCAATTTGTCTAATCTAGGTGGGCAGCTTTTATCAATAATATCCATTGAATTTTGATTCTTTGTGTGGGCATTTTGTGGGTTGAAACTTTACTCTTATAAATCTGACTGATAATTTACAAGCCTCTGGAGTTTTGATTTTACTGAGTCATGGGGATTTGTGACAGAGAGCCTTGCAGCTCTCAATGAGGGAGGGGAGACCACATTACTGGAGCGTTAGCCGGCATTAGTGTGGGTTTTGATAACTACACGAAACAGAGGAAAACTACTATCCCTGTGACACTAGGATGCCATTTAAAATGTTCTTAACAGCTTTCACAATTCAATTTTCAAAGAAAATATGGCAGTGCATGTCAAAAAAGCAAAACTTTAAAACAAGTTTCTAAAAAAGCCAAACAGTAGAAAAGGTGTAAAAAGTAAATAACAATTATGTCAGCCACAAAGAGAGAATATCCTGATATGGAATAAAGTAAAGAGAAATTTGTCAACACAAGGCTGTCTCCAAGAGGATGGGTTTGATCATCACACACTGTGTACAAGTACTGAAATCACACTAATCTATGAATATACATCACAAATATGTTAATTTTAAAAAACTGCCAAAATGTTACTAAATTAGACTACTGCTAAGAAACTTGTAAAGTCACTACACACTTGGCACCCTGCTCACAAGTAAATCAGCACAAGGAAGATTCTGGTGAGACAGGGTCCTTCTTTGTATCCCTAACTGGACTGGTATAGCCCAATCTCCTGACAATCATCCTCCTGCCTCACCCTCTCAAGTATTGAGATTACAGGCATGAGTTTCGATAAGTAACAAAATACAAACCACCAAACTCTGTCAGCAACACAAGAAATCTCTAAACAGCCACAGAAACAACTGGGTTCAACAGAACAGAGAAAAGGATATATTTCACTTATTCCATTTGCTATTTTTACAGCACTTTAAAAAAAAATGGAAAGTTACAAAATAACCATTGTCTATAGCCTTCACTGTCCAAAGAAATTAATGAGAATATTTCTACTCAGTATTATTAACAAGTATTAATAACAATCTTCAAAAATACATATTTCAAGAAAGGAATTTTATCCCTTTAACTAAAAAAGAAATGTTCCCTAAAACTGAAGCCTTTTACATCAGTAAAACATTTTACATCAATAGAAATTATCATTTTAAAAGATATTTCATATAGCCAACAGAAATACTAAGATTACTAATGAACCAGAACTTTGTAAGTAAAACTGTCAAGAAAATGCTAACCATTCTGATTCCAGATCCTTCAAAACATTATCAGTGGTGATTGTAATTCCAACATATGCACAGGTCTGAAATGTTTTTCCTGAGTGTGGACTAAACTGGCCAATTGGAAAAGCAAAGTACTTAACAGTAAAGATATATATAACTACCCACAGACAGAGGCATCAAAGTTTAAAAAAAAGATTGCATAGCCACATATACAAAACAATTGTAAAGTTTTAAAATGCTGGTAACACAAATAACAAAATGACCTATGTGATAATAACACAATATAAATCATTTCAGAGATACACAATTAACAGCATGACAATTGAAAACACTTGAGTATTAAGGAGTGATTGAAATGAGTCCTAGTAACCAATGTTGAGGTCTTCAGGCAGCATAATCTGAGTCAACGGCAATCCAAACATTCAGTTACTGTATAAATTTAAAATACTGGACAAAAATATTAAAAACAAATAGTACATACACTGAAAACATATTTCAGGAGTGGTCTAAAGTCATTAGCGAACAAACCAGTATCACATAAGCCTCTGAATTACTCTGGGAAATAGGCAGGGGTTCCCTTGACTTTGAGACAGGGTCTTAATGGAACCCAGGCTGGCCATGATGTTAAATCCTTCTCTCTCAGCCTCCCAAGTGCTAGGACTATGGCCATTCACCATTATACCCAATTCTAAAGACACTTCATTAAAAATACTTCAGCCTGACAGGAAGTTACTCCTTACAGACTAGAGCCACATGAGGGATTTTAATGTCTAAGAAGTCACTTATACAAACTACAGCTAGGCTCAGATCTGACTAGGGATGGGTTATTTGCCTGCCATGTGCAAGGCCTGGGGTTCAATCTCAAGTAAGTAAATAAACAGATAAATACCAGTAGAGAAAGTAACCCAAGCACAGAAATCCTCTACTAGGCCAAAAGGACTGTATGATCCCAGGAAGTGGAGGCCAGCCTGAAGCAACGCTTGAGACCCAGACAGCCTCATAAAAATAATTTTGTAAAAAATAGGCAAATTAGTTTTCATCATTTATTTAACCAAATATCTTTAAAATTATGACTTTACCACATAATAAAGAAATTAATCAGATACTTTGCAATCTTCTTTCATATCAAATATCCAAAATTTAATGCACACTTTACAGCACATCTCAACTAAAACTAAATTAATTCAGGGTAGTAATTCCACAGGACTAATAGCTACTGCACAGAATAGTTCTTCGTCTGGCTTTGCAATAGACATACAAAGTATCAAAGTGTCTGTAATTGGAGCCAAGAGAACCATAAGTGCTGAAGACATGTCCACTGAGCCTTCCTCAGTCCTGACTCCAGCAGGCCTTGTGTAACACTGTCCCATTTGCCAGGCAACCTCTATTTCCAGCATGAGTCCCAATTTTCACATGTTCTAAAGACATAATTATTAACAGCAACCCCTTTACTCCTCACAAACATCCCATCTGATGTGCCAAGTTACATGGTCACTCTACCTACATCTGTAACAATAACTCTGTACACTGCTTAGAAGAAAATTGAGTTGAAATTCTCTAACCTGATGCCTGGAAAAGAGACTCTAAATTTAAAGGAAAGAACCCTAAATGCACTACACTCGTTCTTAAAAAAGAAAAGGAAAAAGATGCTGCTGAGAAGTCTTTATTTTAAATTTCAGACTTAAAAAAAAAGTAAGAATTACCTGTTGAACAAGGCATCTGGAAATTGGGATCATTGCTATCCAAAACAGGCAAACAGAACTGGTTACTTGCAGATCCTAGCATAGGATCCTTATCGCTGAGCATGTTCTTCAGCGAGTCCTCTAAGACATTTTGACTTGTACTAAAATCCTCACAGACTTCATTCTCCAGGTTGGATCCTAGAAATAGGGCATCATCTAAGTGTTCAGTAGGAATTAAATGATTAAATGTATCAACTATATCCATGAAGACTTCTGTGTGTCTTTCAACCCTATAGAAAGACAAAAAAAATACCATAAGAAATAAAGCTATCAATTGAAAATAATCACCTAATACCAAATTATTTTAATAATTTTGAATCTAAGAACACACTTCTGAATTTGTTGTTTAAAAACCCTTCACGGTTTTTTAGCATATCCATTTGGAAATGTGGATCACATTTTTCCTGAATGACCTTTCTTTACCATGCATGTTGAGTATTATTTTACCAGATATCCTACTAAATGTTTTACTCAATTCATTATTTTTAGGAAAATTAGTCCATTGATTTGACATATCTGAAAGAATTACATGGTTTAAACCATAAAACTGTGTTTTAACCATACATTTTCATAAAGAATAAAACAATGCTTTTACAGTAAGTCCACATAAAATAGCTAAAATTCAATTATTTAAATTATGGTCCACAACTACTAAAAACCAGAGTAGCCTTGTTTTATTTACAAAGCATTAAAATTATTCACACATAACACAGAGAGACAATTGCCCACCCCCACCCCGCCCCGTGGAATCAAAGAAATATTAACCAAACCCAGGAAACTACAAGTTTACATACACATGCACATTGTGCACATACACACTTTCTCCATGGGTCTTCTTTTAGGAGAAAACAAGATGAATGACGAAAAAACAATCACATCATACACTGAAATTTATTTTAATGAATTATGTGGAATTTACACACATGTCTAATTAGTCTACCGAATTTTACCAACACACAAGCATTCAGCAAAAGGTATTCCAAGGAGATATCAAGGAGCCTCAATTATCAAAAACAATTATTTTTATAAATGGTTTTAGATAAAATTGAGCCAGTTAGGAAACCACACTGATCACCTAGAATATCTTGTGCTCTACATTTTCTAAGCCTTTTACAATAACTCTAAATCTACCAAAACTATCTGAATCTGGCTTAAAATCTCCCTTCTTAAAAATGAGAGGGAAAGTTGGGTGTGATGCTGCACACCTGTAATCCCAGGATTCAGCAGGATTAGGAACATGAGGCCTGGCCCACAAGCGAAATTACTATCTTAAAAAGGGAGATGGTGTGGAGTTCCCGTATAAGGCTACTGAATACATATTATATGCAACACTTTGGTAAACATTTCATTGCATATGTATAACTTAATCCTCAATGATAAAAATGATTTGATAAAATGCTTGTTTTACAAGGAAACTGCAGTTAAATAATTTAAAGGCCTCCCTCAAAGTCATCCAGTTCCATAGTCCATACCTAAATACCTATTCACACTTAACACTAAGGTTAGGCACTACAAAGACTTAACTCATTGAAGACTATTGAAAAACAATTTCCCAGCAAATTAGTGACTGGGGCTGAAGATAAAGATGAAAGACTGAAGAATAAATGGAAGCTTTAAGGAATGGCAGAAATGTCCTAAATCTTAATTATTGTAATAGTTTAGAAATATCCTATTGTGCTGGTGAGATGGCTCAGTGGGTAAGAGCACCAACTGCTCTTCTCAAGGTCCTGAGTTCAAATCCCAGCAACCACATGGTGGCTCACAACCACCCATAATGAGATCTGATGCCCTCTTCTGGCGCATCTGAAGACAGCTACAGTGTATACTTACAATAAATAAATAAATAAACAAACAAACAAACAAATATTCTATCATTCTTCAAATGGAAGTAGACCACAAATTCAAGGGTAGCCTTGGCTACATAAAGAAGAGGCTGAAGGCAGCCTGGGTCAATAAGATCCTGTTTCAACAACATACTTCTCCATGTCAAAGCGATTTAAGAGAAACAGAGACAGAAATACAAACAAACAGAAAGATTAAGCATACTAAACTCCTTAAGATAGGTCAAATTTTCCAGTATGGTTCTTCAACCCTAACTGTTTGCCTTTGTGTTTCACTAGATTTAGAAAACATTATCAAGATCCTATGATCCAACCTTGAGACAGATCATGTGTAAATAGGTTGCATTTCTTTAACAATATTTTTTCTTTTTTCATCAAATGTTTTACTATGCAGCTACCACTCCATGAGACACCTTAGCAGACCAGTCAGATGAGAATCTTTTAAGACAGAAAACAAAAGATCCCCAAGTTTATGAGTCCAAAAAACCACAATTTTCATAGAACTATACTAGTACTAGTACTCTATGGGACATATTTTAAGGGAAATTTATATAAATTAATGAGGCTACTTTTTTAAGTGGGTCCTATGAAATTTGTACACAATTCAATTAAAGAAAAATATAGCAAAAGCAGTGGACAGACAACCAACACTCAAGCTATGTTGAAAATAACACTTATCACAAGTGTAAACTCTAAGAAGTTGGTTTCAGATATTAAGTACGTAGTATCAACTATAACTCATGCTAGGGCTGAATAGCTAGCTTTTAGGGCTGGGCTAAAGCATGTGCTGCTCTTGCAGAAGTTCCCAGCACCCATGACCAGCACGCTCCAGGGAGATGGTGATCTCCATGCACAGCCGAAGACTAACACAAAATTTAAAATGCACCTTAAAAAATAATTTCTGCTAAACAGAAAACCAAATGTTAATTACAGAAATATTAACTAACAAAATAAATACATTAATCTAAGTGCAATGTGGACTGACAACAGAACAGAAAAAGTACAGTTCTGGAAAAGCTTGTAAAATCTAAGTGTGTACTTAAGAGGCTTCTGTTTGCTCTGAGAGGCACTAATACATTTGAAAGCAGTGATTCGGGACATGCATTAAAGCTATGTACAGGGATATGTAAGACTCTCAGCCTGCTTTGCAGCTTGCCTATAAATCTAAAAGTACTCCAAAATAAGACAGCTTTAAAATAAAAGAGAACATCAGAATAGCAAGTAATGTAAAAGAAAGGCAAGGCTTATTAAAAACAAACAAAAAAAAAAAAACAAAGGTACTTTCAGAATCTTTGGTAATTATATAGCTGCTTGATCCAAACAAATTTCTGTCTCTTACATCAAAGTTTTACTTAAATACTTCCTTTTATTGGTAGTTTAATCAAAACACACAATCTATCATCTATTTAAAATGGCTCATGGAATGCATACAGTTAAATCATCAGTAAATCGAGATTATACATGCTAAACCTGAAATGATTTCTGGTTCAGAGTCACATCTATTATTCACAAATACACATAGTTGTCACAGAACTGGATAATCGTAATTCAAACCACGCCTTCATTTATTCACTCACTCACACACAGATTTATTACTGACTACAAGGATAACCAAACATTGTCTCAAGCTTAAGGAACTCACAATCTAAACCAGATTACAGACAAATGTAATAAAATATAAATATCAGCAGACTGTCAATATTGGAGGGCTGCTAACAGGATCGCAGGTGAACACTCAGATGGTAAGTAGACGATACCTGACCTGAATTCTAAAGGCTCAGAGAGGAGATCAAGGGAAGAAAAATGCTGCTCATTACCAATAGCTGAGTTCCTTCTACTGAACCACTCATAAAGACTCATACATAGTTAAAATCATGAGTACTAATGTAGTAAGTAAAATTTACTCTAAGCCCAGAGATACTTCCAATTTTAAAATGCTCTGGGAATTAGACTGCAGTTAAATTAAATTACATTAAATAAAATCAAAATGTTATTCTCTACTTGAGGTATGAACAGAATAGGTAAAAAAAATTACAAACTATCAAAATAATTACTTTTAAAAACTGACTTTAAGATTTCATTTTAAATGTCTTACTTTTAGCTGGGCCTATTGGCTCAGGCCTTTAAGTCCACTTACTTTGACAGGCAGGCACTTGGTAATTTCAAAGTCAAACCCTGCCTGGACTACAGAATACATTTCTGTTCAAGGCCAACCCTGGCAACACGGTGAGACTGTCTGGAAATACTGGTCAATGGTTGAGTTCTATGCCAATACCAAATATATCAAAAGTCTCAAACAGAACTCTCTAAAGCAAACCTACGTAAAATATATTTCATCTTCTATTACGTGTTTTAAGCCTTTTAATAAATCCACACCAGTATCAAAGTTGAGAGACCAAGAGCTGGGTATAGGGACATGAATTCAAGGCTAGCTTTGGCTAATCAGCCTAGGAAGGGACCCATATAGTAAAACAAAATAGCCTAAAAAAAGAGAGATTGGAAATTATGCAATGAGCTTCAGCTGTCTCATGCAGGGGGGTATACATGTGCATGCACACATGTAAGACATGACATGAACAAACAAAAACTATCCACGACGTGGCTGGCTGTTTAAATGAGAATGGCCCCCACTGAATGCAGTGCTTGAATACTTGGTCCTCTGTTAGAGAATGATTAGGTGTGGCCTTGTTGAAGGGGTCACAGGTGGTGGGCACTGAGGTTTCAAAAGCTCAAGCCATTCCTAATAATCCCCTCTCACTCTCCAGCCCCTTCCTGCCTCCTGCTTTTGGATCAAGCTGTCAGTTCTCAGGGCTCCTGCAGCTATGTCTTTTTCTGCCATCACGGACTCATAAGACCAGTTAACTGCTTTCTAAGTTACCATGGTCATGGTGTTCGGTCACAGCAATAGAAAAGTAACTAAACCACAAGGGCATTTTAGAACGTAAGAAAAATTTAAACATTGTAATACTAATTGGAAAGGATCATTTTATATATATGATAGTGAGGGTCTTACTACTAAAATCACATTTTACTCCAAACCTAAAGAGAAGTAGTGATCAATTCTGTATAAGGAAAATCCAGGCAAAAACCTAGAATAAAGCCCTAGAAAGGGATCATACTTGATGCCTTCCACCTCTGACATAATAGTTTTAACGATTTAAATTTGATTTAAACTTGAAATCAAGCAATTTGATCAGGCATGCTTAGCGAGAACAAATTTTTAACAGGTAGCTGCAGAAAAAGTACTATGGCATCGGCAAAACATAAAACGTACTGTATTCTAATTTAATGTCAAGCTGCACAGGCTTCATACCTCTTCCCACACCTTGAGTAGGAGATAGGCTCTTGAAGCCCAGGCTGGCCTCAGTTAACTCTTCTGCCTCCCCACACTAGGGACTCCAGGTGTAGATCATCAGGAACAAATTATTCTTAATTGGAGGCAACTATATCCCCCCAACGAACATTTGGCCATGCTCAAGATACCTTTACTGTCATCACAGGTGGGCAGGATACACCAAGTATCTAATAAATACACTATAATGCCTTCAAACAATTCCATATTGTGAGGGACTAGGGGCCAACAATATGGGCCACAAAATGCTCCTCTAAAGATGTTCATTTACAACTCTATATTATAATCCTAATTTTTAAAAGTTGATTAACAAAAATAAAACCGCTTGCTAAAGTAGCCAACAGAGCAAAAGACTAAACCCTAAGGAATAGCTCATTCAAGATTGAATACACTTATCTATCCTATTGCTGAATATTTTCTATTCAGGGTGCTGGAGGAAGTCCACGACACTGCTATTTAATCCTCACAATCACACACGATTAGGCAGGAACTACTGTTATTATTGCTTTATAAGAAGGGTGCTATAGCCTCCAAGTTACAACTAGTCTTCAGTGTAAGCAGTGGAACAGTTTTAAACTGTACGACATCAAGGCCATTTCTTAAGGACTAGTATAAAAACACTATGTATGGATAAGGACTGGAGAGACAGAGTTGACTTCTCTTGCATAGGACCCATGTCCGATTCCCAGCACCCACATCCTTGCTTAGAACTGTAACTCAAGTCCCAGAGGTAACTGAGACTGTTTTGGCCTCTGTGGGAAGCAGGCACACATGCACAGACATACATGCAAACAAAGCACCCATACAAATTTAAATTATCTTAAATATTTTAAAAATCTATAGAGAAATACTAGGTTATCCTTCTAGGATAGTCAAACAAAACTGAAATAGTTAGGTACAATCCTATAAGTAACAGTTCTACACACTTCAAATTCTGCTCCAGTACTATGAGTTAGAATCTACCAGCAAGTCCTGCAGTGGTGGTGATGCACGTCTTTAATCCCAGCACTTGGGAGACAGAAGCAGGCGGATTTCTAAGTTCGAGGCCAGCTTGGTCTACAGAGTGAGTTCCAGGACAGCCAGGGTAACACAGAGACACCCTGTCTCAAAAAAACAAAAAGAAAAAAAAAAAGAATCTACCAGCAAAACCTCATAAAGGGAAACAAGACGATGAAGTCTGTGTGAATTAATCCAATAAAAAGAATAAAGGGCACCCTGCCCTTGAGGACCCCAAAGACTAAAGCAGACCTATGAGCTTAGAGAAAGAACGATAGGCAAAAGCTGAACCTGGCAGAATCAGAACTGGGCCAGTCAAAAGTAGTAAAAGGAAAAAGTTCTTTCCAAACTTTACAGTTTTCATATTTTACATATCTTATATTTCATATTTTTCATATTTTACTGAGTTCAACAGCAGTAGAATTTTGAATTAAGTGCAGAAGTACCATCATTGAATGGGTACTAACAGCCAGACCAACATGCACTTAGCACTTCCTGAATATCAGAGCCTGTAAAGTGGGTGCAATTATTATGTCTCTTCTACAGAAGAGCAATTCAAACTCAAATGTTTATGTAATTTTCCAAAGCTCACATATCTGATATCCTCAAAATACAATACAGGCAGCATGATTTCTGAGCCAACATTTCTAAATTTTATTTTATGTACTCTACTTACATAAAACATTGTTTTTTATAACTTTAATAACACAATAAAATCTGTAAAATTGCTGAACAAGTACTTCATTTTTCTTTCAAAATAAAGCAGGAAATATGTACTTTGCCACACTATACACATAAAAAATAATATGGCTACACTCAATGCACATGCACATATCATTTGAAGGAAAGGTAAACTTCCGAGCTAAAGCTCTCAATGTATTTTCTCCCTACTCTTTGGTTTTACATGTCCATCCACACTAATACCAGTTATGGTATTATGCTTAGCCTGTCTATATCATCTACCATGACATGCAAAACTGTCTGATATACTTGATTATATCAACAGATGAAAACTTCTGGGCAATATTAAGTCTCAACTATTTTCTTAGGGCTTTTCTTCACAGTGCAAATGATCAAAAATGTAATTCCTGAGGTATGGAGGTGCCCACCAATGCAGGCAGATCTCTGAGTTGGGGACCATCACTCTACATACTGTGCCTCAGGTCAGCCAAGGCTATGTAGTGAGACACTGTTTTAAATAATAATTATCTCTAACCAAAAAAAAAAAAAAAAAAAAAAAAAAAAAAAACCAACTGTCTAAACTTAAACACATAATGAATGACACTTGGCAATTCATATTCATACAATGCTTTCCTAACACTTGACTTCCCCTCTCAAATTTTAATACACTGATTGCCTTTCTAATGTCTTTATATCCTGGTTTTTGATCAGAGAAGCTTGGTTTCAGATATTTATAATCAAATCAATTGTTCTGCTATCTCCTAGTACATGTAATCAAGCAACAATTACTCCCAGCGTGCTGGGTGGAGGCAGGGGGATCTTTGCGAGGTCAGCCTGGTCTACAGAGTGAGTTCCAGGGCCTCCACCGCTACACAGAAAAACACTGTCTTGAAAAACAAAAACAAAACGAACAAACAAACAAACAAACAAACAAAAAAGAAAATGCATCAGAAAAGCACTGGGGGACTCAGAACAAGAGGGGCTGGAGATGGGGTAGAGCAACCATCTGTAATGAGATCTGATGCCTTCTTCTGGAGTATCTGAAGACAGCTACAGTGTATTTACATATAATAAATAAATCTTTAGGGAAAAAAAAAAGCAAAGACTGTATGACCTTGCCAAGGAATCCAATTATTACCTATTTTGACACCTGAAACAAAAATGTTGGCCTGTTTTTAATTAACAAAGCAATTTTTCTAAACATCTCAATATAAATAAACATCTCAATTCTCTTTTCTTTTGGTTTATATCTGTGCTGGACTCCATTTATAGCTATCCTCAGTCATATATATGAACATCCTGTGTAGACATCATGCTATCTGCCCGAGTGTGAGTTCTTTTCCGACCTGAAACTGGCCTTCCCTTTACCGTTTTATTTTTGTTTTGTTTTGTTTTTTATTTGATTTGGGTTTTGTTTTTTGTTTTTTTTGGCAAGTTCACTTTCTCCCCTGGACCAAGGGAGCTACTCTCTCCAATGATAAAGGCTCACAGCAGAGCCTTCCAATATAATGCTTTCAAACTTTCTGACATCAAATTCAATGTGTACATTTGTGTATCTGTGCATGTCTGCATGAGTGTCTGTCTCCCTATGTATATGCCTGGGTCTGTGTACAATTCTCCAAAACCTCAACTCTTAATATGAGTTTATGATTAGATAGCAAACTGTCACTTGCTGCCTTCCAACTTTTGCCAATAATATACAGATCAAAAGCTCTCAAATTTTTCTTCACTGATTCTGTAACGGGATATAAGTTAAAATTTTTAATAATGTAGCTTTAGCGAAAATAGTTTCAACTTCTCTAGCTTGAAATTCTTAATCTAACTTAATTCCACCTACATTATAGGCCAGCTTTCTCTTCTGACATATGAAAATATACAGCATACAAGTGCACCTAAGATACTCACCCGCATATAACTAATTTGGTATAATAGATAATAAGCACACTGTTCTTCCACTAGAAAGCATGAGCACTCTAACAAATTACACCATGCATGCTCTTCAACAAACACCAATAAAGTGTATAGCAGACAGGAGAAAACTTTGGCCCTACCACTGAGCCACTTGTCCTCTTGACAGATCACTGGCACAACTATAAAATAAAGCTTAACATTTCCAGTATTAATTCTTTTTAAATGGCCCATTGCCTATGCAACAAGTCTTTTAGCTGCTAATGAATTATCTGGATGTGTTGCTACATCAGAGCAATGGCTCCTCAAGGTCCTGTTTCAATTCTGTTGTCATTGAAAACTAGAGTACTCCCTTACAAGTAAGTGGTCATGGGAATGATGAGGGGGAAGAATCACTGTGACTATAAATGGTGGGCAAAGAGAACAGTGGGAAGAAAAACTACCATCTAAGTTTGTCAGATGCTCAGGATTACTGTTTGAAATAACTGGTTTTTCTCTCAACATCTTCTATGCTCTGAAATAGCACTATAAATTAAAAACATAAGGATGCTACAAGAGAACACTTCCTGTTTCTTTCATCTGTCGCTTTTAACAACTAAACATCACCTACATTTTCAAAATACCAAACGCAAGAATTTTTAAAAAGGCAGGAACCGAGATGTTGGCTTGGAAATTGAAAACACAAGGCAAAGTTTGATGGCAAAATACGAACTAAATACAGCAATACAATTTGCTGTGATCAGTTGTTTTTTTTTTTTTTTAGCGTAAAATAAAGTAGCAAAATTCATAACGTGGGACAAGTGTAGATTGTTCGATCCTTTCTTTTTTAAAAAGACCTGTCCGAAGAATGAAGATTAACATCGAGCAGGCATTAAAGCACTGCCACCACCTCCGTCAAAACACAATCGCGCTCTAGTAATGGTTACTTAATAGCAATAATAAACACACATTCAAATTGTAACAACTAGGAAATGTCAATTAGCTACCCAGACACAAGGAGAAGAGGCATCTGGGGGACAGAGCCTCCGGCTGGACTGTGCTACAACACTCTCTCCTCTCCCTGGGTCCCCCACCCCCGCCCGGTGTCAGATGATCAGTTATTTAGCACCATTAACACGTACTTATCGACTAGTGGTTCATTAAATTACACGTCCCGTCGGCAAGCAGGACTCTCTGGGCTTCCCATTTCAAACTAGGCAAAAGGAGCCGGCCCACTGTCCCGGTCTCCAGCACAAAAGCGCGCGATCCCCGGAGATCCGCAGCCTCAGGCACCCCCGATGCGGGGCCGGGAATCGGCCTCGGGCGCGGGTCCGCCTCGGCGGGGACCCCGGCCAGCTGCCAAGCTCCGCGAGCGGGCTGCGGCCACCGCGCAGGGGACCCGGGGCCTTGGAACCCGGCGTGGCCCGCGCCGTCTCCCCGCGCGGCGACGGCGGAGACCAGGCACGCTCGCGGGCGAGAGCCGAGGCCCGGCGATCGCGCGGAGGCCGCGCCGCCACCGCCGCTCCGAGCTCGCGGTCCAAACGGTGGGGCAGGCCGGGGCGGGGCGGGCTGGGCCGGGCCGGGCTGGCCGAACGGCCCGGGAATATCGGGCGGCCGCTGCGCGAGATGGGGGTTGCGGGGAAAGGACCCGGGCTGCCCGCGTGGGGTGGGGGGTTGGGGGGAAGGGAGGCCACAGAGTGCCCGTCGCGGCGGGCGCCGCCACTCACCCGCTCCGCAGACGAGCGCTGCCACCGGCAGCCAGAAGAAGATGGAGGCCGCGGGGCCGCGGAGGAGGGGGCCGCGGAGGGGGTGCGCGCAGGGCGTCGGCGTTGCTGCCTCGGCTCGGGGCTCCCCGGCCCGCGCCGCCGCGGTGACGACACTACGGTCGGCCTGCGCTCCGCCCTCCCCGACCGAGCTGCAGTCGCTGCTCCCCTGAGCCCGGGGGTCGCTCGCCTCGTGGAGCCTGTGCGGCGCCGCGAGAGCCCGCAGCCATCGGCGTGCGGCAGCGGCGGCAGCGGCGCGGGAGCAGGAGCGGGGCCGCGTCACGTGACGCCACTGTTTACCGTTCCCGGGGCTGGGGCAGCGTGCGCGGCGCCTGCGCGGTAAAGCCTTCGCGCAGCCGCCCCGGAGGCTCTGCCAGGCCTCTGCGGCCGAGGAGCTGGGACGGTCCCAGAACTCTAAATGCCTCATTCAAGAAAACGTTCCTGGGGGCTGGGAGGGGGAGGAATAGGCGTGGTTCATCACAGGCCTGGGGAGGCAGAGGCAGTCGGATCTTCAGAGTTCTAGGCCAGCCAAGGCTACGTAGTGACACACCCTATCTCTAAAAAAAAGAAACATTCCTGGATACCTGGGTAAGCAGTCTTCAAAATATGATCTGCAGTCCTTGGACTACCCCAGCAAGATGTTTACCTTCCAGAGATGCCTTAGTCCTCTCACCATAATGTGTCAAAAAAAAGTTTCTTGCAGAGAACAAGTTAAAGTTTTCAAACAGCCTTGATATTTTGTTGCAGGATCTACCAAAGCATTTGTGACAGACAATAGCGCTTAGGGTTACTTTTTATTATCTCTTAAATGGTTGGTTTTGTTTTGTTTTGTTTTGTTGTTTTATCGAGACAGGGTTTCTCTGTGTAGTCCTGGCTGTCCTGGAACTCACGCTGTAGACCAGGCTGGCCTCAAACTCAGAAATCCGCCTGCCTCTGCCTCCTAAGTGCTGGGATGGGTTAAAGGTGTGCGCCACCACTGTGTGGCTTAAATGGTTTTTATTAAGTTTCCAAGGTTTCAAATAGATACAACTACAAAGTAAGACCCCTGGAGTCCTTCAATAGCGTGTTGAAATCCAGAGAGCAAACACTTAAGAGTCCACAACAGTTTTGTTTACCGGATCCCAGCCTGCAGTTAAGTGTTATGGTTTAACTGTTGCCTGTCAGGCACTGTAACCAAAATGAGCCCCTTAAAGACCACGAGTGTGTCTTTAGTCTGCAAAGACAGTTACAATGTTATCAGCACCTGGGGAGCACCCTACCCGGAACTCTTCCTTTTAAAACCTTTGTTAAGTTAAACCTCACACAGAGTAGTAGACTTGCATAGTAAGAACAGCAGGAGGTAGAACAAGCCCCAGGCGTGTGTTGACCTGCTCTTTACTTTCTCTGTCTTCTGGTAAGTTCACCGCTGACAGCAAACAGGTCTACAAAGAGGCTTAGGTTGCCCTGGTGGAGTTCTAGAATGCCATCCCCTGCTGTATCTAAACCTCACGTCTTTTGTTTAAAACAGTCGTTTTAAATGCTTCGTGTGGGTGTGTGTGTGTGTGTGTGTGTGTGTGTGTGTGTGTGTTTAAGAAAGAAAAATAGAAATGAATAAAAAGAAACTTTGACTTGAGTTGTTTGGGAAGGAATTGCAAAAGATAAAATATTCTAATTCTTGTTAAAGGGGGGCAGGAGGTAGGATTTAAGAATTGACAAAGATTTCAGAGAAATCTTAATAAATTTAGTACAAAACACAAAATGAAGGTAAAAATATCACTCATAGTGCTGTCACATTCACACATCAAAGATTCCTGACCACCACCACCACCCCCCCAAAAAAAAAAACCTCAGCATCTTTGACATAAACATGCTATTTGCATCTGTTGTTTTTTTCTTCCAGGTCAAGTACCCAAATCCACGTTTGTCCACTACTCAGCTTTTCTTCTCTTTTAAAAGTATTTTGTCTTTTACCCATGTCATGGGTTGCAAGAAAAAGGAGCCCTAGGTTTGGTTGTAACTGCCCACAGGTCCTTTTAAACACTTTATGGCTAATATCAGATAATACTAGTAGCATTAAAAGTCCAACTTAGGAAATGAATTTAGTAGAAGAACAATACAAAACTAATAGTGTGTGTTTATAGTTGACCAAAAATTATGGGGGAAATGTCTCAACTTGGATCTTGCAAAACAAAGTCCACCTAAAATAAAGCCAAGGAAAACAGTATAAAATGCAAATGTCCAAGTCAGTCTTGATTGCCAACCTAAGCAGCGTTGGGGGCTCATCTGCTATTTCTTGAACAGCTGAGCAGCAGACAGGGAGCTAGGATTGCCCAGCCATAGGCAAAAGAAGGTAGGTTTGTCTGAAACACCATTGTTGCCATAGATAGAGCAAGCCCCTACAAGTCCCTGTTGGCTTCCCTATTTGGTGTCCTGTCTTAGGCTAGGCAAGGTTGGGAACTCAGAACACAGGTGTCACATTTCCAATATCTTGATGTCATAACAGAAGCATCATGTCACAGGTACTAGATCCTGGAGTCTCTGCTGGCATTGTGCCACTCTGAGACAACAGTTGGCACGTTCCAATGTCTCCCCGCACCCTGATCATATCCATCACTCAGGACTATTCAAAAGGTCAGACTGGAGATGGTTCAGGCTTTATACCTTCAAACCCAGCAGTGTTGACTTAGGATGTTTCTCCAATATTAGGACTCAACCCTTTTTTAAAAAAGTTTGTTGAGAGCTGTAGAGATGCACCAGTAGGTAAAACCATCTGCTGTTCTTCCAGAGGAGGACTCAAGTTCAATTCCCAACACTCATAGGAAGCAGCCACAATCACCCATAATCCCAGTTCCAGGGGTCCAACACCTTCTTCTGGCTTTGTGGGCACCGATACTTATTATTTACACACATCCACACAAGAGACACACATATAAATAAAAATAAAAATCTTTAAAAACAAGTTAGATATGAAGTGTTTGCCTTCTCTGAAACACTGGTCTCTACAACATCAGTTCAATCAAATGGTAAAAGAGGGAAATTTTTGAGTTGCCTATGGAGAGCATTCACATAATTGGGCATCTGGAGCTGGTTACAGATGGCTCAGCAGGAAAAGCACCAATCCTGACCACCTGAGTTCAAACCCTGGAGTTCAGATAGTAGACCAGTGGTTCTCAACCTGTAAGTTTCAACTTTTTGACAAACCTCTATCTCCGAAACTATTTACATTACGATTCTTAACAGTAACAAAATTACAGTTATAAAGTAGGAACAAAAAATAATTTTATGGTTGGGGAATCACCACAACACAAGGAACTCATGTCTCTGATATAATCAAAGAAAGCCAACTCCTGCAATTGGCCCCTGGCCTCCAAACACATGTCAAGGCACACATGCCTCCCCTGCAACATAAATCAACATAATCAAGTATTTTAGAAAATAAAGTACAATATTTGCATGATAAAATTTTCTGTAGAAACCATTTTGTAGATACACACCGTCATGTTAGTTTAGAAAAGGTTTAAATATTTTTATGTTTCAACATGAGATGAAAACAGAGGTATCAAATTATCTTTTAGTTGGAAAACCATTGAACATCAGAGTCTCACCCAGAACACTCTATCCCTTATACTGACTGTACTAGCTAGTTTTGTGTGTCAACTTGACACAGGCTACAGTTATCACAGAGAAGGGAGCTTCAGTTGGGGAAGTGCCTCCATGAGATCCAGCTGTGGGGCATTTTCTCAATTAGTAACCGAGGGGGTAGGGCTCCTTGTGGGTGGTGCCATCTCTGGGCTGGAAGTCTTGAGTTCTATAAGAGAGCAGGCTGAGCAAGCCAGGAGAAGCAAGCCAGTAAAAAACATCCCTCCATGGCCTCTGCATCAGCTCCTGCTTCCTGACCTGCTTGAGTTCCAGTCCTGACTTCCTTGGTGATCAACAGCAATGTGGAAGTAAGCTCAATAAACCCTTTCCTCCCCAACTTGCTTCATGGTCATAATGTTTATACAGGAATAAAAACCCTAACTAAGACACTGACAGGCTTTCTCCCATCCACATACTGACTTTCCTCCTAAACATGGCTAGCCATGTGAGCCTTCTTTTTTTTTGGTTTTTTGAGACAGGGTTTCTCTGTAGCCCCGGCTGTCCTGGAACTCACTCTGTAGACCAGGCTGGCCTCGAACTCAGAAATCCACCTGCCTCTGCCTCCCAAGTGCTGGGATTAAAGGCGTGTGCCACCACCGCCTGGCCCAAGTGAGGCTTCTGCATGACTCATGGGTAAAAGAAAGTGCCCTCCCTATTCAGGAATGGATAATTGCCATCACATACCAAGGGTCAGCAAAGAGTAGCTAGAAAGGCAAGATCAGATAAAGTAAGCCTACATCTACCCCAGGCCTTTGGAAGCAGTAGGAACCTTCTAAAGACTTCAATTGTAAAGCCATCTCCTCTGTGTCACTCTCCCAACACACCCACAGCTTCCGTAATTTGCTCACTTAAATATCCCACAAAGTCCATGAGGAATGGACACAGTTATTTCTGCCTTGAAGGAACACAGAAGAGTGGGAAGAATGAGCAGTCAACAATTACATGTAACCTGGTATGACATCAGTTGACACAAAAGACATGTTTTCTTCAGCCTGCATCATTCCTAGAACATTATCAGAGTATGATGGTGAGGCTGCCCTCAAAGGTAAAAAAAAAAAAAAAAAAAAAAATAGCATAAAAATTGCTGTGTTTCAGTAATTGCAAGAGATTTGCTATCTAAATGGTATGTATTGTCACCAAGTTAGTCAGGTTTCTCTAAAGAACTGGAACTAATGGAATGAAAATAGAGGGAAAAGCCTGGCAGTGGTGGCACACGCATTTAATCCCAGCACTTGGGAGGCAGAGACAGGTGGATTCCTGAGCTCTTGGCCAGCCTGGTCTACAGAGTGAGTTCCAGGACAGCCAGGGCTACACAGAAAAACCCTGTCTAAAAAAAGAAAAGAAAAGAAAAAAAGAAAAGAAAAGAAAAGAAAATAGAGGGAAAAATATTGATGGGATTTTTTAGAATGGCTCCCAGGCTGTGGTCCAGATAATCCAGTAATGTCTGTAACCACATAAAAGTCTGAGAATCCAGGACTTCTCCAGTCCACAAGGCTAGATGTCTCAGTTGCTCTTCAGTATCTGCAGGAATTCTGAAGAAGTGGGCTCTAATACCAATGAAGGCATGGACTGGCCAGAAATAGCAAGAACAAGCAGGCAAAGAGCAGACACTTCCTTCTTCTGGGTGCTTTATACAGGCTACCACCAGAAGGTGTGATGAAACTTAAGGTGGATATTCTTACCTCAAAAGATCCAGATTTAGGGTGGACCTTCTCCCTTCAAATAATTCCATCAAAAGTTCCTCAGAGATGAAAACAGAAACTTGGGTTTTAGCTAATCCCAATGTAGTCAAACTAACAACCAAGAATAACCATCACAGCCACCATAAAAATGAGTAATTTTTAGTGAAGTATTTTCATAATGTCCCTCTGTGACAGCCTCAATATTTCCTCCTACTTAAACTCTCCATAGTTTCCTAAAACATAAGGTCCAAACCAATAAATCCCCCCATCTTATTTCTTTGTGTTTTTCTTTTTTGATGATCCTACCATAAGGTAGCTTTCTATAGCCTCGAGCTCTATGTCCTACTGTCTCAGCCTCCAGAGAACTGGGGTTGCAGCTAGGCATTCACTACCATAGCAGGCTCCAGACTCAATGTGGTAGTCAAAGCTAGTAGGATTGGTTTTACATGATTGCTATTTTCAGCTTTCAATTTCCCAAGATAGTGCAGAAGTAAAGAGGTAATCTCTATGTGCAGCAGGAGGACATACACCTAGGCAAGGCAGCCACAAAATGAGGGTTAGAGGATGAACTTTTCAGGGTGACAAACACAACCTGGGCTGTCCATGCATAGTTCTTTCAAATACCATTTCAAAAGCTAATACCTAGACCACTTCCTAATAATATCATATTATAAGTCTCCCAAGGGGTTAATCAATGTCCTTAGATCAGAGTTATCAGAATCCAGTCTTTTATCCAAACTCCCTCGGACTGCAACCAAGTGCCACCACCACTTGAAGATTGGGGTAGGAGTATCCAAGATACCAACCATAGGTGTAGCTAAAGAGAATGTGTCTTAAGATGACCTAAGTGCTTACTTCTTACCTAGCTGGGTACATGACATTTTATCTATGTATTTATGTATTTATTTTGTTTTTTCAAGACAGGGTTTCTCTGTGTAGCCCTGGCTACCCTGGAACTCATTATGTAGACCAGGCTGGCCTCCAACTCAGAAATCTGCCTGCCTCTGCCTCCCAAGTGCTGGGATTAAAGGCGTGCACCACCACTGGCTGGTGGTACATGACATAATTAAGCATGTGATGCCAAGCAAGATACCCCTCCTATTTATATGTTGTAAAGAAGAATCTAAAAAATGAAAAAGGCTCCTACTTTTGTGATGTACTAAAAATAGGAGCTTGAAGAAGGCCATTGTCTACTCACCAGTCCCTGAAATACAGTTTTGGTAAAGGATCACCAGCTGGGTTGCCTTCATTTTTACAGTAGATAATTCATAGAACTGTTTGTTTTGAGACAGATTCCCATTGTGTAGCCTGGGGTGATCTTAATCTACTAATCCTCCTGCCTTAGCTTCCCAAGTAATAGGATTGTAAGCATGCACCACTGTAGGCTTATATTTTTTTTTTTAAATTTACTTTTAAGAAAGGTACTTAAATGCTTTAACCTCTCTCCTAGCCCACCACCCACCAGAGGTAGTGGAAAGGAAAGGTTATAGGGCAAAGGAAAATGTGACCCTTTATTCATAGTTTTTGCAGGGCAAAATCCAATTGCATTGTCAGGATATCAGTAGTTTAGTTCACATGAATCAGCAGCAGAAGCTCAATCCACTTGCAAACATCATTTACAAATCAGCAACAGCAGTTTGATCCAGAGAACTCACTCTGTAGACCAGACTGGCCTCCAACTCAGAAATTCGCCTGCCTCTGCCTCCCAAATGCTGGGATTAAAGGCGTGTGCCACCATCGCCCAGCGAGTTTTTCTCTTATGCTTAGTTTAACCAGGTACTTTCTTGGCATAGCTTACGAACAAACAAAATCTGCTGTTAGTGATGAAAGCAAAAGGGGCCACACCTAGAATGAAAACTTAAGGTGATTGAAAACCACAAAGTGGAAAAATCAGTGCTGGTTATTTCTTGCCAATTAAGCATGTCTCATTGAGTTCTAGCTACAATCATAAAAAACAAGAATGCACTTAGGTAATCTGTTCCAGGATCTGCTCCACTGAAGCCAATGAGACTACCCGAAATCCTACATGGACCAATAGCAAACACAGAGGAATGTGTAATAACCCAAATGAAGATGAGACACTGTGATGTGAAAATGCCTAGCCAAGCATCCCTCAGAATGCAGTCCTATATTTAGTCAATACATAATACCTCTTTCTCCTGTGTCTCAATTTCCTAGTAACTACTGTATATTGTATTATCTGTACAAATCTATGTAGCTTATAATTTATATATTTATAAATTTGAGATACTATATACTACATACTGAAACTAATCTGAACTTGTTTTCATATTTTCTACATTCCATACCCATAATATTCTAAATAAATAGCTGTTCGATTTGCAATCATCAGCCACCATTCCTCCACAGGTATGGAAACAGACAAAGTACTTAAGTTTTGTGACCTAACTTTTCTGTCTCTCAATTGAAAAATCTTAGCACATGGATTTACCAGTTATGGGGCCTAAGTATGGGTAAGTGTTCAGGATTACCTCTGGGAGGTAACAAACCATTGCACAAGACCATTGTTACTGCTTTCCTTCAAGTGATTACATTTGAAACCAAACTTGTTCTTAAACATCCTCTCAGGCCTGGTAGTATACAATGGCTTCCTATTCTGCAAGCTACTGTTGCTTTTCTCTTCAACTTTCTTTCACCCCTTCAAACTCCTAACTGGTGGGAAAGTGTAGCTGGTCTTTGTTACTTTGTGGGTTCTTCTTTTTTCTACCTTTTATCCCTCCAGTTTCATTCTCTACACTAGGTAGGAAAGAAATAAAGATAGGGAGAAAGAGAGGGAAAGGGGGGAAAGAGATTTCTGGATCTAATTTCTTTTTTTGTTTGTTTGTTTCTTCTTTGACCACCACTACTAACAAACCACAACCAACCTCCCTAAATGAACAATAGCTGCTGTGTTAGTCAGGGTTCTCTAGAGTCACAGAACTTATTATAGTCTCTATATAGTAAGGGAATTTGTTGATGACTTACAGTCTGTAGTTCAACTCTCCAACAATGGTCAGCAGCAGCTATGAATGAAAGTCCAAGGATATAGTTGCTCAGTCCCACAAGGCAAGGAGGAACACAGGTGAGCATTCTAATTCTGCATTGTAGTTCATTCCAGATAGAGTCAAGTTGACAGCCGGGAATAGCCACTACAGCTGCCCATCACACTTCTCAGGGCTCTCACATTTATGTAACCTCTGAATAGTTCCCAGAATTCCAAACTTCACACAATTGCAGAAATTACCTGCAACTGCCAAAAATATGCTTCTATTAGATCACGAGGCAAATCACAGTCGGCTGCTGTGGACAGTCCAGAGCAGCCCCACGTCCTATGACTGGGATTAAAACAAAAGCACATTCTCATATTTCTGTTTTTTAGAGAAGTCAAAATTCCAGAATTCTCAAAAATGTAACTATGGAAAATAAATAATTTAATTTAATTATTTCATTAAATAAAAATTACTTAATCCTTGGTATAATGAAATGAAATGGGAATATTTTATGTAGAATGATTTTTATAATTTTATACAAAATAGTATACATCATGATTGTGTCAATATTTCTTTCTTTTTTTTTTCAATACAGGGTTTCTCT
>JADRCD010236019.1:41063-51318 GCA_019843815.1 Montemys delectorum
CACTCTGTTAAAAGCTGAATTTTACAACCCTATACCAGTCAAACAACATTCCAAACATCAAGCAAGAACGCCTTCCATTTAAGGATTCACTCAGCTGTCAAAATCATTGTGTTTAGTTTGCTTTACATTTAAGCCATCATTTTCAGTAATCTTTATTGCTTTTAGCTACTTGTGACTACTTCTCTTTTGTTTTACTGATAAGAGAACTGTAGTTTTTTTAGGATGTGCTGAGCAATATCCATCCTGCATGTTACTATCTGTTGCCAGACAGTCTGGTTCCTATATATGTTCCTTTATCCTCACAACTATCAGATATTCTAGCCAGGCAGAAAATAAAAATTCACAATGATTTCCCTTAAAAGTTTATAAAGTACAAGTTTGGTTGGTTCATTTCAATAATCCTAGCACTTGAGAGGGTGATTTACCAGTATTGCTGTGGTTTAAAGCTAGGGTGAGGGTCATAGTGAGATTTAGGTAAGCCTAGAGGCCTTTCTTTAAAAAAAAACAAAACAAAAAATGACTAGAGGTATAGTTATTCATTACAGTTTCATATCCAATATTGCTATATAGGAAACTGGTATTAAATATGCTTGTATTTCTCTGTAAGTGAATTAGATTTTCTATCTTGAAGTTTTTAGACCAGTGATTCTCAACTTTCCTAATGCTATGACCCTTTGATACAGTTCCTCATTCTGTGGTAACCCCCAACTATAAAATTATTTTTGTTGCTACTTCATAACTGTAATTTTGTTACTGTTGTGAACTGTAATGTAAATATCTGACATGTAGTATGTCTGACAAGCATCCTGGGAAAGGATCGATTGCATGACCTCCAAAGGGGTTTCAACCCACAGTTTGAGAGCTGTTACTTTAGGCTTGTTTACAAAGCTCTCACCAAGCTGTCATTGAATGTGGATCCTCCTGTTTTAGATTCCCAAGGGATGGGATTACAAGAGTGCACCCCCATGCCCAGTTCAGGCATTTATGATTTTATCTTTTACCTTGGGAAACTAAAGTACAAAGGTGATGTTTGTCTGGAATGTATTGTTTTATTTATCAAATAGCCTAATTGATTCCTCATTGATGTTTTTAAAAGTTTTCAAAAACTTAAAAAAAAAAAACTGCTCTGATCTTCTAAAAAGTTCTTCTCTTAATAATATCTCCTACTGACGGAAGGACTGATCAGTAACCAGCCCCAATATTGACGATACTTGGTGATATTACTGATGCTATGTTGTGCTTTCAGGCAGGAGCCTAGCATGGCTGTCCTCTGAGAGGCTCTACCCAGCAGCTGACTGAGATAGATGCAGATACTCACAGCCAAGCACTGGACCGGGGGTTGGTGACCCCTATGGAAAAATTAGAAGGATTGAAGGAACTGAAGGGATTGGCCATAGGAAGAACCGCAGTGCCAACTACCTGGACTTCTCAGAGCTCCCAGGACTGAGCCACCAACCAAAGAACATACATGGGCTGGTCATAGGCCCAGGCACATATGTAGCAGAGCACTGCTCTGTCGGGCCTCAATGGGAGAAGGATGTACCTAATCCAGTGGAGACTTCATACCCCAGGGTGGCAGGGTGGGGTGGCCCTCTCAGAAGCAAAGGGGAATCGGAAGGGGGAAAGCACTCTTTGAGGGGGAACTGAGAGGGAGGGGCAACATTTGAGATGTAAATAAATAAAATGACTAATAAAAAAAATCTCCTCCCCTCGAAGCTCCTAGCCCTGCAGAGACTTTGATGTGCCAAATCTCCTCTCCTCTATTTCTTAAGTCTACATCTTTGAAATGAATGTAATATGGGGGTGGAGAGATGGTTCAGAGGTTAAGAGCACTGATTAGTCTTCCAGAGGTCCTGAGTTCAATTCCCAGCAACCACATGGTGGCTCACAACCATCTGTAACTGGATCTGATGCCTTTTTCTGGGGTGTCTGAAGATAGCTACAGTGTAGTCATCATACATATCAAATGAATAAATAAAATAAAAAAGCAAAAGAAATGCATGCAACCTGTCAAGTGTTGGAATCTGTAGACGAAGCCTCTGCATGCTGCCTCCCCTTCCATGCCTGCCTTCCCGATCTGTATCCCGACCTTCCTTTTCATGCTGCTTTCCTTCTTCTAGCTAGGAGGCCTCTTACAGCATTTAAACATAGTCTTTGGTAATTTCATAAATGAGTCCAATGTGTTTACATTGTATCTATCATCTACCCCCCCAACTCTTCCCAGATGCCCCCAACTTCCTGTCTTCTCTCTCTCTCTCTCTCTCTTTCTCTCTCTCTCTCTCTCTCTCTCTCTCTCTCTCTCTCTCTCTCTCTCATTTTTTTATAACTCACAAGTCCAATGAGTGCTGTCTCTATGTTCATGAGTGTAAGGCCATCCACCAGTGTGTGGGCAACCCTCATTGCCCTCCAACTATAGAACCTTTAAGAATTGCTAATTGAGTTTCTCTAAGCATTGTTTTTTTGTGCTCAGATGTTTGTTTCATTTCTGATGGTTTATTTGCATAGCTACTAGAACATCTAACACAGTTTTATAAATAGAACATCGAGTTGAACTCTTCAGAAAATATCGTTTTACCCATGTGACAGGTTTTTTTTTTTTTCCTTTTCTCAAATTGGCTTTATGTTTCTTCTGCTCCTCTTGGTCTTTCGCACTCTGATTATTAATTTTCTTCAAAATCCTTCATATATAGGTGCATCCATTTATACTTTAAAATCCAAAAATAGGTTAGTCACAGTAGATGTGGGCACCCTGTTATTTTTCTAAAGAGCCTTTCCCCAGCCCAGAACCATCAGTAATGTTCATACAAATGACTAAGGAGCACTGATCAGCTCACCCTATGCAAGCTTTTCTGGCAAAGGGCAAGGCAGTGAGCAATCTGGAAAACCGCAGAAATGTTCGCTCTGGGTATAATTGTACAGTAAGTCCTTAAGCCTATTACAAAGTCTTTGGAAATATTTCCTCTTCCTTTTTTCTCCTCCTCTTCCTCCTCTTCCTCTTCAGAAATAGCCTCCATTCTAAAAAATGGAGAGATTACAAAGATACTTTTTTTACAATTATTTATTTTTATTAATTAATTAATTTTTTTACACTCCATATTTTATTCCTCCCCCATCCACCCTCTGACTGTTTCACATCCCATGCCTCCTCCCCATGCTCCTGTCTCCACATGGATGTCCCCACCCCCCCACCCCATCTGACCTCTAAACTCCCTGGGGCCTCCAGTCTCTTGAGGGTTAGGTGCATCATCTCTGAATGAACACAGACCCGGCAGTCCTCTGCTGTATATGTGTTGGGGGCCTAATATCAGCTGGTGTATGCTGTCTGTTTGGCGGTCCAGTGTTTGAGAGATCTCGGGAGTCCAGATTAATTGAGACTGCTGATCTTCCTACAGGATCACCCTTCTCCTCAGCTTCTTTCAGCCTTCTGTAATTCAACAACAGGGCTCAGCTGCTTCTGTCCATTGGTTGGGTGCAAATATCTGCATCTGACTCTTTCAGCTGCTTGTTGGGTCTTTCAGAGGGCAATCATGATAGGTCCCTGTTTATGAGTGCTCCATAGCCTCAGTAATAGTGTCAGGCCTTGGGACCTTCCCTTGAGCTGGATACCACTTTGGGCTTGTCATTGGACCTTCTTTTCCTCAGTTTCCTCTTCATTTCCATCCCTGCAATTCTTTCAGACAGGAACAATTATGGGTCAGAGTTATGACTATAGGATGGCAACCCCATCTCTGACTTGATGCCCTGTCTTCCTGCTGGAGGTGGGCTCTAGAAGTTCCCTCTCCCTACTGTCGGGCATTTCATCTAAGGTCCTTCCCTGTGAATCCTGAGAGTCTCTCACCTCCCAGGTCTCTGGTGAATTCTGGAGCCCCTCCCACCAACTTCCTACCTCCTCAGGTTGCCTGTTTCTATTCTTTCTGCTAGCCCTCAGGGCTTCAGTCCTTTACCCTCACCCAGTACCAGATCAAGTTCCACTCTCACCCCCAATCCCCTCCTCCCTATTCACTCCCTCCCAAGTCCCTCCCTCCCTCCCCACTTATGATAGCTTTCTTCTGTCTTCTCTCTCCCAAGCGGGACTAAGGCATCCTCATTTGGACACTTCAGCTTGTTGACCTTTTTGAGTTGTGTGGACTGTATCTTAGGTATTCTGTACATTATTTTTTGCCTAATATCCACTTATTAGTGAGTACATACCATACATATCCTTTTGGGTCTGAGTTACCTCACTCAGGATGATAATTTCTAGTTCCATCCATTTGCCTGCTACTTTTTTTTCCTTTGGTTTTCCGAGACAAGATTTCTCTGTATATCCCTGGCTGTCCTTGGAGCTCACTCTGTAGACCAGGCTGGCACTGAACTCAGAAATCTGCCTGCCTCTGCCTCCCAAGTGCTGGGATTAAAGGCGTGCACCACCACTGCTCAGTTTTCCTGCTACTTTTATCTTCTTATTTCACATACAGAAGACTCATAGCCCTGGAGCTCAGCCCGTCACCACACTTGTGCTGGAAGAAAAGTGTATGGAGCAGAATGCCAGCCAGAAGTCAAAGTCTTCCTCCTTCTGCAATTTTCCCTAAGACTCTAATTCTTCTCTCAGTCTCCCTCTTCCTTCCAATCTGGCTTGCTACATACTTTTAAGAGCAGGACTAGATTCTAAACTATTACTAGACCACACTTGTAAGGAAAGAAAGGGGCCTAAACAATTGCTCTTACATTAGCTTTTGGCTAATGATGTGTTCCCATTGGTTAAGAATATCGCTGATCTTGAATATTTATGAACTACAGAAGAGATCTCTCACCTCATATCTTAAGAGTTGTCAGTACTTCCTGCAATAAACTAAGGATGACTTGGAAATGAAATGGCCTATGTAGAATAATGATCCAATTGATTCCTGGGCAATCTAGAGAAACTGAAGACTTGAACTTGGTTTTCTGTGGTCTAAGACTTCAACAGCCTCAGATACTAGTGTGAAGCCTTTCTGGAGGTAAATCAGATGGCCCACAACTTACAATTTTCAGTTTTATGATGATGCTAATGTGACATATATTCAGTGGAAACAACACTTTAAGTGCTTATCTTTTCCTGTGCTAATGATCCATGCTATGCTATTTGTTCAAGGTGCCGGGCATTGTAATGAGCTGCATCTCCACCCAGCCATGATCTCATGAGCATAAACAACAGACGTTCTGCAGTGCACTATGTAGCTAAATATCATTTGTGGTAGTCAGAGTCACTTGCTGTGATAAATGTGAGAGAGAGAAACTTAAAGAGAGAAAAACCGCTGGTCATGCCTCTGGTCATCTTAGTACTTGAGAGGCTGAGCCAGGAAGATTACAAACTATGCAGTTTGGACTATGTAGTAAAACTCTACCTCAAATTTAAAAACAAATAAATGGAGGGAATGCTTCTTAGGGTTTCTAGCTTTGGGAAATTATAGGCCATAGTTGGCTGGCTTCAGGGTTTCTGGCCTATTGTAAGGCAGAACATCACAGAAGACGGGGTGTGTTAGAATACAAATGCCTACCTCAGGGAATCAAGGCCACAGAGACGGCCAAAGAGGGATCCTGGGCAATATATAACTCTCCAAAATACATTCTCAGTGGTCTAGTTCTTCCAGCCTCAGATACATTACTGTAGTGATGATGTCAAAGTCTTCATGGTACAATCAATTCATTTTTCATTTGTTTGTTTTTAGAGACAGGATTTTGTGTGTGTGTGTGTGTGTGTGTGTGTGTGTGTGTGTGTGTGTAGCATTGGCTGTCCTGGAACTTGTTACATCAGCTAGGTACAGTAAACTCCTAATGGTTGAATTCAGCCACTAGAAGCCTAGCTTTCAACATAGAAGCCCTTTTGGGGGACTGGCAGGAGTACTTTATAAGGAAACCATTTGGCATATTTTCTAAGTGTCGTGGTTTGAACATGTCTGGCCCAGGAAGTGGCAGTATTTGGAAGTGTGGCCTTGTTGGAATAGGTGTGCCACTGTGGGTATGGGCTTTAAGACCCTTATCCTACCTGTCTGGAAGCCAGTCTTCCACTAGCAGCCTCCAGATGAAGATGTAGAACTCTCTCAGCTCCTCCTGCACCATGCCTGCCTGGATGCTGCCATGCTCCTGCCTTGATAATACTGAAATGAACCTCTGAACCTGTAAGCCAGCCCCAATTAAATGTTGCCCTTATAAGATTTGCCTTGGTCATGGTGACTGTTCACAGCTAATACAGTAAGTTACATGCATTTTGATTTATGATGTTGCTCTACAATCAACTCTAATACTACTACTTAGAATAGTGTTGAATTCCACAGATTAAAAGCTCAGTTCCATTGGATTGCCTCGACTCTAGGGATCAAACACAAGCCTGGAGCTGTGACCTGTGCTTCTGATTATAAATTTAGATCTTCATGACTTTCACCCTAGGCTTGCTAAATTACTGTGTGACACTATTCCTGGGAAGATGGGAACAAATGACTAATTACCCCAGATAGGAAACCTGGGGAACACTTTGCAGTTAATGGTTGCTGGATACGATGCCAGTGTTAATTGTTTACTTGACAAAATCTAGAATCATGTGGGAAATGAACCTTTGGATATGCCAATGAGGGATTATCTTGATTAAGTTAATTGGTGACAGAAGATCCATTTCAACTTCTGATAGGACCATTTCCTGGTCAGGAATCCTAGATAATGTAAGTGGAGAAAAAAAGCAGGGTGTATCTACCACCCTCTGCTTTCCAGTTGTGGATACTGTGTGACCGACTGGTTCATCTTGACTTCTTGCCTAGTGAACTTTCTCCTGGAACTTGAGTCAGGATATTCCCTTCCTCCCTTAAGGGGCAAGAGTATTTTATCATATCAACAGGAAAAGTAGCTAAAACCCCAGAGGGTGGGGGGAAGATCTGGTAGTAGTAGTCACTTTCTTCAGTCCTATAGTCACTGGATATAGTCATAGGTGCCTATGCTCCAGTAAATAACCTCACATATATGCTAATACAAGCAACTCTCTCTCTCTCTCTCTCTCTCTCTCTCTCTCTCTCTCTCTCTCTCTCTTTCTCTCTCTCTCTCTCTCACACACACACACACATACACACACACACACACACACACACACACACACACACAAGGAGGCAGAGGGATGAGAGTAGTACGGGGTAAAAACTACTTAAGGGGTAGGGGGTATCTTAGTTAGGTTTTACTGCTGTGAACAGACATCATGACCAAGGCAACTCTTGAAAAGGACAACATTTAACTAGAGCTGGATTACTGGTTCTGAAGTTCAGTCCATTATCATGGCGGGAAGCATGGAATGGTGCTGGAGGAGCTGAGAGTTCTGCATCTTGATCTGACTGCAAACGGGAGAAGACTGGCTTCCAGGCAGCTAGGACAAGGGTCTTAAAGCCCATGCTCACAGTGACACACTCCCTCCAACAAGGCCACACCTCCTCCAACAAGGCCACAGCTCCTAATAGTGTTGTCACTCTCCGGACCAAGCATAGTCAAACCACCATAGTGTGGTTGTGCACTTGAGAGGCTGAGGCACAGAGTTTGAGGCCCTAGAATACCTAGTAAGATCCAGCTTCAAAACAAAACAAAACAAGCAAACAAGAATCAGAGAAATGTATATATGTGTGCGTGTACGCATTACAGCTAAATGCGTTAAAAGGATTGTTTGGGGGCTGGAGAGATGGCTCAGTGGTTAAGAGCACTGACAGCTCTTCCAGAGGTCCTGAGATCAATTCCCAGCAACCACATGGAGGCTCACAACCATCTGTAATGGGAACCCAATACTCACATACATAAAATAAATAAATCAAAAAATATTTATGAAAAAAAAGGAAGGAAATGTTTGTGTATAAAACAGCAATCCTTTTAATGATGTTTTATTTTGGGAGTTGTTCATATGTAAGCATAGAATAAAACAAAAGTCCCAATTCCCCATTTTCAAGGAGTCTTTCAGGACCCCAAGGGCTTACTGCCTCCCTATGGAAACAAACCTTTGGAGGCCCCAAGTTTGAAATTCTGCCCAGCCACCCATCCTAGTTGGATCTGCCAACCACCCCAGCAACCTAGTTGTTTCTCAACTAAAGAATGATACAGAAAATGTGGTACATTTACACAATGGAATACTATTCAGCTATTAAAAAGGACATCAGGGCTGGTGAGACGGTTCAACGGGTAAAAGCACCATCTGCTCTTCCAAAGGTCCTGAGTTCGGATCCCAGCAACCCCATGGTGGCTCACAACCACCCATATTGAGATCAGACGCCCTCTTCTGGTGCGTCTGAAGACAGCTGCAGTAAATTATGCTGGAGTGAGATGGGCAGGGCAAGTGGGCTGGTAGAGGTCCTGAGATCAACAGCAGCCACACACGTGATGGCTCACGGCCATTTGTACAGCTACAGTATACTCATACACATAAAATAAAATAAGTCTTTAAAAAAAAAGAAAAAGAAGAAGAAGGGCATAGTGAATTTCACAAGTGAATTGATAGAACTCATCCTGAGTGAGGTAACCTAGACCCAAAAAGACATACATGGTATGTACTCACTAATAGGTAGCCAAAAAGTTCAGAATATCCATGATACACCCTACAGACCCAAAGAAGTTAAGCAAGAAGGAAGGCCCAAGTGAGGATGTTTGAATTCTACTTAGAAGGCAGAACAAAATTGTCATGGGAGGGAGAGGAATGGAGGGGCTTAGGTGGGAGAGAGGAGGGCAAGGGGAATATAGAGACAGGATCAGGCATGGGGAAAGGCCCAGAGGGCCAGCAGAATAAATGTAAATACCAACTGTCCAGGTTTGGGGGTTAGGGGAATTCTCTAGGAAGTCCCAGAGACCTGGGATGAGGGAGGCACCCAGGTGTCAATACAGGTGATATTAGCCAAAATGACCAAGAGTGGGAATATAGAACATGAGGAGACCACCTCCAATAACCAAACAGAAACCCCAGTGGAGAGATTGGGATACCAACCCACCTTCAAAACTGTTGACACAAACTTGGTCCTATCTAAAGGAAATTCAGGGACAAAGCTGGAGCAGAAACTAAAGGAATGGCTAACCAGCAACTGGCCCATTTTGAGTCCTATCTCTCATACTATTACTGATGCTATGTTGTGCTTGCAAACAGGAGCCTAGCATGGCTGTCCTCTGAGAGGCTCTACCCAGCAGCTGTCCAGGATAGATATAGATATCCATAGACAAACATTGCATAGAGGTTGTGGACCTCTTTGGAAGAGTTAGGGGAAGGATTGAAGGCCCTCAAGGAGATGGCCACCCCAGAGGAAGACAAACAGTGTCAACAAACCTGGATCCCTGGGTGCTTCCAGAGACTGAGCCACCAGCCAAAGAACATATACAGGCTGAGCCAAGGCTCCCAGCATGTATGTAGCAAAAGGCTGCATTGTTTGGCCTATGTAGGAGAAGATGAGCCTAATCCTGCAGAGACTTGATGCACCAGGGAGGGGAATGCTGAGAGGGGCAGGGCCGCCCCTTAGGAATGAAGGGGAGGAATGAAGAACTCTCCAAGGGAGGACCTCAAAAGGTGGTAGCATTTGTGATATAATTAATTAATTAAAAACAAAATACGCCCCCCCCAAATCCCAGACACTCAAAACAACTCTTAGCAAAAAGAACCATACTAGACAAATTATTATTCTTTAATTTGCTCTATACTAAAAAATGGCATAGTAAAAGTATATTAAAAGACAGCACAAATGTGACATAAAGACAATCAATTGTAGATCAATAGAATAGAGGGTCAAGAGACAAGTTCATACAACTTTAGCCAGGCACCTGATTCTTTTGCTTTTTTCCAGGAAAAAAAAATATAATTTTTATGTGTGTGTGTGTGTGTGTGTGTGTGTGTGTGTGTGTGTGTGTGTGTATGTGTGTGTGTTTGCGTGTGTAGCACCCACAAAGACCTAAATGGGGCATGAGAATCTCTGGAACTAGAGTTACAAGTTATGAGGTGCCTGGGAACTGAATTCTAGCCCACTGAACAAGCAGAAAGTGCTTGTAACCACTGAGCCATTTCTCCAGGTCCCAGCTACCTGATTTTCAGCAAAGATACTCTTCCAGTTCCCCTTGACAACTTGTCACATCATCATTGTAGTCTGTAGGCAAGTACGTCAGGGCATTTTTTTTTTTTTTGATGAATAATGATGTGTGAGGGCCCAGCCCATTGTAGGTGGTGCTCTCCTTGAGGAGGTGGTCAAGGGTTGTATAAAATGCAGGCTGAGTGAGCCACGAGGAAGCAGCGTGGCTCCAT
>JADRCD010236020.1:0-12140 GCA_019843815.1 Montemys delectorum
GTTAGTTGATGCTACAGATTTTCTTGTTTTGTTCTTGATTTCTCTTGTTCTTTCAATCCTTCCTCCTCCTCTTTCACAAAATTCCCTGAGCTTCATCTAATATTTGGCTGTGGATCACTGCATCTTTTTTGATTCATATTTAATGAATGGGCCTGTCTGGTGCCCATGAATGTTAGAGGAAGATGCCGATCCCTAGAAATGCAATTATGATGATCGTGAACCACTATGCAGATGCTGGCAGCCAAACCCAGGTCCCCTACAAAAGCAAGTGCTTGGGACTGGTGAGCTGTCTCTCTAGGCATCAAATTGTGATGTTATGACTGAAATATTTGAATCCTTAAAGATTTTTGATATTAGATCCTAATTAGATGTATCATTTGTAAATATTCATGTTCTAAGCTTGTCTCTCTGATTTTATAATTGCTTCCTTTGTTGTACAGAAACATTTTAATTTGATGCATTTTATTAGCTTACTTTTGCTTTTGTTAGTTATGATTTTAGGATAATGTTCGCAAGAATCACTATGTAGACCAACATTGTAAAGGTTTTCCCCTACACTTTGTTAAACTAACTTTGCAGTTTTACATCTTAAATGTATCTCTTTCATACATTTTCTGTTAACCTTTGTTTATGGGGATGTATGATTGTTGAAGTACACAGTTCTTCATGTGGATGTCTAGTTTACTCAACACATTTTAGTGTGAAGACTGCTTTGTCCTCACTGTGTGTTCTGGGTAACTTTGTTGAAAATTGGTCATAAATGTATGGATCATTTCTTTGCTCCTCTGTTTAATTGGTACCTGTTTTTACTCTAGCAGTGTAAAATTTTTTAAAAATTGGATATTTTATTTGTTATAACATCTCAAATGTTATCCCCTTTCCTGTTTTCCTCTTTGGAGGTCCCCTATACCATCCCCCTGCTTCTATGTGGGTGTTCCCCAACCCACCCACCCACCCATTCCTGCCTCCCTGCCATGACATTTTCCTATACTGGGACATTGAGCCTTCACAAGACCAAGGGCTTCTCCTCCCATTGGTGTCCTACAAGGCAATCCTCTGCTACATATGCAGCTGGAGCCATGGGACCCTCCATGTGTACTCCTTGGTGGTTTAGTCCCTGGGAGCTCTGCTGGGGTGGGGCGATGGAGGAGTCTGGTTGGTTGATATATTTGTTCTTCCTATGGGATTATAAACCCTTTCAGCTCCTTCAGTCCTTTCTCTAACTCCTCTCATTTACATCTCAAATGATATGCCCCTTCCCAGTTATCTCTCCATAGACCCCTATCCTATCCACCCTCTCTGTGCCTCCCTTTTGCCTCTATGGGTGTGCTCTCCAACCCACCCAGCCACTCTTGCCCCACCGCTCCATCATCCCCTACAATGGGACATAAAACCTCCACAGGACCAAGAGCCTCCTCTCCCATTGATGTCAAACGAGGCTATCCTCTGCTCCAGATTGTTTGGGGTTTTTTCCTCAGTGAATTTTAGGATCTTTTTTTTTTTTTTTCTAGTTCTGTAAATCCCATCCCTGGTTTTGAATCTGTGAATACATTTTGATAGTATTGATGCTTCAGTTTCCTTAAGACTCAGAGATATTGAGTTGAAGATCTCAGATCTGGGTCATATAGCCCTCAAAACACTCTTTTTCTTGTAATATCATATATATATATATATATATATATATATATAATTTCTGTTTTTAGTTTTTTTATTTTCTTTCTTCTTTGACACTGTATATGAATTTATATATGGAAGAAAAATATGCTTTTCTATTGGATGGATGATTTTCTCATATGATATTCATTAAATAAAACTAAATGTTAACCGAAATTATTTGATTCCTTACTCTTGTCGAACTTAATGATCTATCCTATGTTTGATTTACACTAACATGTGAAATTGAAAGTTATAGACTAGTAGACCTTTTTCATAGCTAAACAAACAGAAATTTGTGTGATCTTGTCAGAAAATAGAATACAATTATTTTCCTCTTTATTTAAATACCCTACTCTCTAAAATATTTTAGTTTTCTCATATAAGTTAAAATAATCTCCTTCCTAATTTACTTCTGTAATTTTTCTGTGGGGCTAAATCAATATTAGGTAGAATTTGTTTATCCAAAGAGTTTGTACCTTAGATAGCAGTCACTGACAAGATAAATAACATTTCTCATTACACATAAAATGACAAGCATCCACTGCTTAGACAAAATGTGTTAGTGTCTTCATCAAGAACCAGCTTGATCATTTCACTTTGTCAATTATCGGAGTGCCAAACTGCCTGCCTCCACGAAAGACAGTTTCTTTAAGACTTGAAGGATTTACAGACCTTCTATGACATTTTGATTCCTCCCCATTCTGTCTCTGCAGCTCTTTGATTATCTGGCTTCTCCTTTCTTTTCTCCTCACTGACTTCTCTATGGTATTATCTCATCTTCATGCTAATTGCATTAAGTATTTTATAGAATGTAAATGAAATTTAGAATTCTAGAATAAAATATCTTATACAAATTGACCTATCTTATCTCACCCTAAAATACACACAATGGAAAATGAAGTTTAATAAGCCAAAAAAATTATTTCCATGAATTCAAACATAGTAACTGTTAGTAAATACTAACCAAAAGTAAAACAGCCAGTTCTGTTTCAACAAACAAGACTACAGAAGCATCTTTGCTTATGCATTTCCACCTTATTGGATCCAATTATGGGACATGAGGTTCTTGAAAGAGGACTTGCTCTGTTTAATAGAGTAAGAAGTGTAAATAAAGAAGTTGCACAGGTTGCTTTCTAGGACCAGAAAGGACAGATAAAGGCCCCAAGGGCAATACAATTCAGTGAGAAAATAAGACCAATGATAAATTGGGTAGACTGAGAAGGGAGAGAAAATTAGAATTGAAGCCATATTTTTCGAACCTGAAGTTGGAAGGTTTAGATTTTCCTCCAAGTGGAAAGGTTTGCATAAGGAAAGAATGTGACCTAATTTCAATTTCTAAGTGATCACTACATATGGCTGCTCATTATGGGGGTAGGTGAGAAAGGGAGATCTAGATCAAGACGAAAGACTAGGACACTGATTACAACATTAATGTGGGAACCTATGCTCAAGTTAATAGTTCAACCTGGGGAGGCAGAGGCATAGCATAAACTGAACAGAATCCTTAAATATTTGAGGATAAAACTGACTGGATATCTTGATGGATTGTGTATGTCTATATGAATCATTGGGAGGAAAGAAAGTTAAACCAAGAATGGTCCTAAGGTTTCATAGTTTTTCAGATAAATATAAGAAAACCACTTATTATGTTGTGCTATGAACTTTCCAATGGAATTTGCAGGTTTATTTTAGTTGTTATACTGAAATGAGACACAATGCCTATAAATATTGCCTTGATAAGGTAATATTTATGGTAGTTGTGTTTTTTGTTACAATGACCAAATACCTGACAAGAAGCAACTTAAGGGATGGGAGCTTTCTTTTAACGTACAGTTTGATAGGATGCATGCAGTTTATGGTGGAAGAGAAGGATTTGTGAAAGGAACATAAAGCTCAAAACTGTCCAGGCCCTCCAATGTGATGACCTCCTTTCTCCAGTGAGGCTCTACCTCCTAGAGTTCTATTGCCTTTCCAAGTAGTGCTACCACCTCTGGACCAAGTGATTAGGTGCATGATCCAGTGGAGGGTACACTTCACTTTCAAGCTACAACAAAATTTGAACTGACTTTCACTAACGATAATAATGGAAATTGTATGATAATGTAAGTAAAGATTGACAACGATTTAGAAAACAATTTTGGAAACATGTTAGAGAAGATACATAAAAGGGACAGTTATAAGTTTTTAAGATTATGATTATACAATAAAATATGAACTTAAAGCTATGACTGAAATCACAGATATGAATAGGGAGTAAGAAGTGAAATAATAAAAGACTGAATATTAGATGAGGGTGAGGAAATACTTCTGGGTGTTCTGAGCAATAGGAAATATACCATGTTGCAGTGTACTGGATGTAGTTTGTTTCCTAAGATTGGAATCTTATAAGTTTAGTTCTCAGATTCATAGTATTGAGATGTGCTAGAACACTTGCAACATGGATTCTAGAGGGAAGTCCTTGCATCACTGGAGGATACACTTAAAGATACCTGTCCCTCTGAGACTATTTTGAAATGTAATGTCTTCCTAAGACAAACACTTCCATTGTGATATGGTATAGTCAAGACAAGCCTTGAAAGAGATGAATTGATACAAGTGACAGAAACTTGAACTTGTAAAACAATGAGAAAAATAAATCACTTTTCTTGTAAAGTTGCCATGTCTCAGTTTGCTACAGTAACAAAAATAGTCTACATACAGGCTTGCAGATATAGATGTTAGATTTGAACAAAGTCAATTTGTGAGACAACAAAGTTGAATTCCTAATAGTCTTTAAAGGGTGAAAGGAAACTATGAAGAAAAGTTTAGCTTGGAAATTTGGGTTGGAGAAGCAAAAAGAAAGGTGATAACTGTGTAGCCATATATATTTTCATAATTTCACCTAAAAAGAAAAAAACACATCCACATTAATATATTGATAACAAAAATGACTTGAAGTACAAATATTTAGAGAAAAACAGAAAGAAAAATATCTTTAAATAAAATTCAATAATATTAAGGAATAGTATTAACTTTGGATCTGAAATTACCTCTAATAGTTCATGTATTGAAATCTGGGTACCCAACAGAGCACTGCTTAGAAGTAAATTCCTCAGAAGAAGACTAGATCATGGGGCTATAGAATCATCAATGATTTTATCCTCAGATGCAATAATAGGTTATTATTACTTTAGTTTTATTTTCTGAGGTATTTTGTCACATGGAAATAAGAGTAAGGCAGATGGATGAAGACAAAGAAGCCTTTTTAAAGAATGGTTAGAGTTAAAAAAAAAAGCATATTATGAAATTGTAAACAGCCAATGGCACCCAAGTTTCCAACACTCAAAGGATAAGGTCTAAAATGTCCAATGGATGGTCAATGTGATTGTTATCAGATGCACCTACATGGCTGTGGATTTTAATTTTAGAAGAGGCAGACATAAAGGAAACCTGAAAACAGACTCAATTAAGAAAAACAACTATTTGTAAATTGTGTTAGTCTTTGCCTCTTAGAAGTTTGTCTCTCTCCTTTTTTTGTAGCTTAGTTTTAAGAATGAAGCTATTTCAATAAAAGTATGCATTTACAATCCATGTGTTAAATTCATTTCCCAGACTACATGTGGAAATTCCTATGGAAGAGATTGGAAGAGAGTCCCTGTCCTCTTGTTCTGGATCTGTCTTTACTTATTAATACTGTTGTCATTATTATTGTTGTCATTGCAGTAGTTATTGTCATTATTGCTAAAAATGAGAAAATCTTATCATATAGAAAACATTCAATCAGTGTTTAAATGTTAGGAGGAGATAGCTTAGTGTGTAGAATGTTTGTTGTGTGATCATGATGACCTGACATCAGATCATCAATATGCATTTAGTCAGATGTGGAAGCAAGTGTCTATAAACCTATGCTTGGAGACAGAGAGAACTCCTAGGACCTCACCTACCAGCAAGTAAGCCAATACAGTGTACTCTAGGCTTGATTAGAGACTTTTCTTAAAAAATAAAATTGGTTAGTAAGAGTGGAAGACACCCAGTGGTCCACATTTGGGCTCCATACATGTACACATCCTCCTATGCATGTGTATACTCACATACACTCACATACTAAAATAATTTGAGTTTACAGTAGATAACTAGAGTTTGGGAAATGGCTGAGTTTTTAAAGTGTTTGCTGTGTAAGTGTAAAGACCAGGGGTCTATGTTAGATGTCTAACAGCAAGAAAAAAAATAAAAACAAAACAAACAAACAAAAACAAACAAGCAAAAACCAGGTGTAGTTACTTGATCATGTAATTCCAATGACGGGAAAGCCCCAGACAGAGGATCTCTGGGGTTTGTTGAATAGCCAGTCTAGCTGAGTCAGTGAGCTTCTGGTTTGGTGGGAGTCCCTTTCTCAAACACATAACAATAAAGAACAATAAAGGTAGTGGGTAGACCACAGCCTCTGGCCTCCACATGCATGCACATACATGTGCACATTCATCCTCACAGACACATGTATATGCACACACACACACACACACACACACATACACACACACACACACACACACACACGAACAATTACATACACGTGCACCTATAAAAACCTACACCTATAAAAACTCACATAATTAATCATTTTAAATCCTGTAGGCTTATGATAAGATCTTTTTCATGAGCACAGACCTCATGAATTTTAAGCATGGCTATCTATTGGTAAATTCAAGCATGGCTATCTTTTGATGGACAGCTTACCAAAGAATAATGTGGCTTTGGGTTGAAGGGGAGGGTGAATACAGAAGCATTGTCCAGTGTGAGTTATTTTCCTCTTAGTGAGGTAACTCAAAATAGAATCCCTGCTGATAGCTGGGTGAGAAGGCCCACATCAGATGCAGTGTTCTAGAAACACATTTGTTGTTGTGGGGATGCTTATTACTATGTCCAAATAATGAAATTAATTTTAAAAATTCATTCCCATCTATCTTTAAAAATAATTTTTGTTTTAATATTCTCATAGTAAGAATAATTATAATCACAGGCCACTGGAGTCCCCTAAAGAATCCAAACTCCTTGTCCAAGTTAACATTGTGTGTAATGCAAAAATAATGAATGCCTTCAGAGCAAGGTGGTGGAACTTATAATAAATCTGACCTAATCTTTAAAAGGCATGAAAGAGATGATTTTGTCAGGGACCTAAAATCCACAGCATATCTATAAACAGATGTAACTTTGATTTTCAAAAATATTTAGGATAAGTAATTGCTCTTCACTAATACCTGAAAATACAAAGGCCAACCTTTCCCTATAAACATTGCTTTCAGAAATATTTTGTGTTAATGCTGAAATTCACAAAGATATTACCTTAGACAAGATGCCACAGCACACCTTACCTATCTCATTATGTATACACTGTTGGTCAAATATTTACTCTTCTTAACCGTAAAGCAAGAGAGCATAGGTCATACATTCTGTTCCCGTTGTGTTATGGATGTCTTTGGCCTTCACTTATTTATTTTTTCAAACTGACATTGCACTTCAGGCTGCCTACTCCAAACTATGCTTCAGTTGTGTGCTCCTCAAAGCCCTGTTGCCTAGAACCCTCTTCTAGTGATCTCATAAAAGTTTTTCACACAATAAAGGGTTAAATCAGGGAACTGTGAGTGTTTGTGCATCAGGATTAAGGCTGTCCATCTAGTAATCGATCCTTTGTTATTTCTAATGCCAGAGGAAGGGGGACTTGGATTCGAATAGTTCTCAGGCTGAAGCTGGAGAAAGGTAAGTCTGAGAGTGCACATAGATCTATAGCACCTGGTTTCACTTTAGTGCCCAGTGATTTTTCAATTCCTGTGACATTTTAACTATCCACTTTACCTACATGATACATCCTGGACTGATCCTATATTTATCTAGTGGCAGCTCAATAGCAAGATCTAGTTTGTAACTAAGTTTACAATGGTGGGAAGATAACCAGACTCTTAAAATGTTTTCAGTATTGTAAGGATAATAGATAATCCTACTATACTGAGAATTTTATAGGCAAAATACAGTGGATGCTATGGTGGGTCCCCATTAGCTATAAACATTTATGCTAAGTTTGTGCTGGGGAAACCAGGTCCCTTCCCCAAATATTCATAGGTTAACAACCTCTCTAACCATGTAACTCTTACATATTTTTCCAACAGGATTCTTTTTGAGGTTAGGATGTTAGATGTGTTTGCATTCTAACCTAATATTGTATGATTACATTTTTAGATGTATCTTCAAACCACCCTTCAAAATGATGTGCCCAAGGAACATACATAGACTTTTGGAAGCTCATTTATCTGCTATAATTTCCAAGAACTTTTCTATTTCTGCCTAACAGAAGTTTATATAAAATATTAATAACATATTATGGTACATTTTCTTATACCAATTTATGAAACATCTGTTTGTAGATTATTCTTCGTTTGATATTTTTGAGAACATAATCATACTTTTGTATCACCTTCTCTGAAAGATTTTGAAATGCGATTTTACATTTTTTCCATTTATTTTTCCTTACTATGTACACTCACTTACTTCTGGATAAAAATTGAAATCACTGCACACTTCGGACACAAGTATGTAAAAATCTATGCCCTCCTCCCTGTCTTGGAAAACAGTATTTCTGGGATTAGAAATAAGAAAGGATTAATTACTAGTTGTGCAGTCTTAATCCTGATGCATAAACACTCATGGTTGGTTCCCTGACTTAACCCCTCTATTGTGTGTAAAACCTTTTGTGAGATCACCAGAAGTGGGTTCCAGGAAACAGGGCCTTGAGGAGCACACAACTGAAGCACAGGTTGGAGAAGGCAGCCTGAAGTGCAATGTCAACTTGAAAAAATAAATAAATGAAGGACAAAGACATCCATAACACAGCGGGAACAGAATGTATGACCTGTGCTGTCTTGCTTCATGCTTAAGAAGGGTAAATATTTGACCTAGAGTGTCTACATAATGAAATAGCTAAGGTGTGCTGTGACATCTTGTGTAAGCAGTAGCCATTTCCTTATACTCCGCACAGTTGTCAAGTGTTGGAAATTATTCTGAATCCTAGTTTGGTATGAATGGAAAGTTCTTCAGCATTACTCCCCAATTCGTGTGGATTATCATAGTTCTCTTTCTACTTTCTGATTGACATCATGGTCACAAAAACTTGGTAGGGGCGTGGGTGGTGCTAAATGGTTTATTTCATCTTATGCTTCCAGATAAAGGTCTGTCACTCAGGGAAGTCAAAGCAGGAACCTGGAGGCAGGAACTGCAGCAGAGATGATATGGAGGAATGCTGCTTACTGGATTGCTTCCCATGGCCTGCTCAGTCTGTTTTCTTATACAACCCCGGACCACCTGCTCAGGGTTGGAACTATATATACAATGATCTGAGCCCTGTCATGCCAATTTTTAATCAGGAAATACCCTACAGATTTGCCTACAGTCCTAATTGATGGAAGGGTTTCTCAATTGAGGTTTATTTTTCCGCGTATGTCTAGGTTTGTGACAAAAACTAATGAGGACACTGGTCAAAAAGAGGAGGAAAATAGAGTGATCCTAAGAAATCCAGAAGAAAGCGTTTGTTAGAGTTGAAGATCTTTACATGAATGCTTAGAAGTGATTCCATTGTAGTGGTATTTAAAATCTTACTTAGCCTTCTGAAAATGCCTCAACAATAGCATACTGAAGGGTGGTTGCTGCATAATTTTTCCTCCTTTATAGTATCCAGAAATATTTATCTTTCAGCCATCAACCATCTACCCTTTTTTCTTTTTAAGCCATCTACCCTTACTTCTTACATACGAACAGCTTTTATTTTCTCTAGCTTATGGAATATGCTTGAGAACTGTATAGCTGAAGACCTACCTTAACCCAAAAGCTTTCTTACCTTATCATTTAGGAAAAACTGAAGCCCCCATTTACAGAAACTCAGCACAGAAACTGTGCTTGGATTTCCTCTGCTCTGAGTCTGGACATTAGTCCGTTCCTCAGAGCAATGCAGCCTGGCAATGAATCCTAGTTCTGTGGATTTATACAACGGCCAGATTGAGTTTTGTTTTAGGAGTGTCAAGGTCAAAGTCTAAGATGGAATCTGTTCTATTTGCGTCTCCTTCCTAATGGAGTTCTTAGAGTTAAATAGTGCTTATAAAGCACATATCATAACAACTATCACAAACTAAATAGTAAGGGATACAGGTTCTTACAATGATGAGAGAGATGGTATTAGAAATCCTATGAACCTCAGGTGGATGTTGTCAATAACCTCAACTCACACTGAATCCTTTTTCTTTCCTCAATGGTACATTGGATTACATCTCGCATGCCTCTCTTCCCACTAAAATATGCCTGCCTCTCATTCCCTACGATAGTTACTTTCCTTGTGGCTGAGACATAGTACCTGACAGAAACCACCTAAGGGAGGAGAGGTTTATTTTGGCCCAAAGCTTAAGGAGTTTCCATCCTTCATGGTGGAAGGAAGAACAACCCACAAACCACAAGAAACTCAAGAAGAAGGAAGACCAAAATGTGGACATTTCATTCCTTCTTAAACGAGGGAACAAAATACCCATGGAAGGAGTTGCAGAGACTAACTATGGAGCAGAGACTGAAGGAAGGACAAGCCAGCCTAATATAGCTATCTCCTGAGAGGCTCTGACAGAACCTGACTAATACAGATGTAGAGGGTCACAGCCATCCATTGAACTGAGTACAGGGTCCCCAGTGAAGGAGTTAGAGAAAGGACCCAAGGAGCTGAAGGGTTTGCAACCCCTTAGGATGAACAGTAATACCCTCAGAGCTCCCAGGGACTCAACCACCAACCAAGGACTATACATGGTGGGACTGAATGTTCTGGCAGCTGGGTTCTATGTGATGACAGATGCTTGCATAGATGTCTATGAGCATGGTGCTCACTACTAAGCAGGAGCTTGGCCTGAAGGCTTCCCAGATAGAACACTAACCCTCCCCCCGGCCCTGTAGCTTCTGTCTGCCAGCTAGGCCCCATGTCTAAAAGGTCTCACAAACTCCCCAGATAACACCAGCAGCTGGATAGCAAATGTTTAGACACACAATTCTATGAATGATATTTCACACTCAAATCATAGCATGTGCCCAGAGAGTTTCAGGGCATCTATAGACAAGCCAAACTTCATAAGTTTGAAAAAGGACAGGAAATGTTGGTAGTTCCTATACCTCCATTCCATTTAAACCTTGGCAATCAATGGGAATATGGGCCAATATTACCCTTGTCCATCTAGTTCTGAGAAGATTGTCAAGTCATTTCGACCCACGTTTCACATACTTAGACTATCCCAGTATTGTGCACTTTATAAAATCTTAAATCATATTCACTCATTCTATATAAAAGAGAGAAAGCACTTAAAGTATGGGGTCACCCTGTTGTTGGCTGAAAGTTCTGGTGGAGATTGTGGAAAGCTCAGCATGCAATTTTATCTATGCCAGCACTTAGAAAGTGATTTAACCAGTGATGTGGGAGGTAGGAGAAGGGGTGGCATTACATTTCAACAAACACTTAGAAATCTTTGGAGCTGGAGGCTGGACAAAGAGAATTGACCAAAAATGGAACAGCTGTGTGTATTTTTGATGGAGAGTCCAGCAATGATACATTATATTCTTTTGCATTTTTGTTTATTTAGCTTGACAGAGGATAAGAAGAAGGTGCTTTTGATTGAGCACCTTAATATCTCACATTTATATAGTGCCTTTCACCCTAGAGGAGTGATGAATTATGTTTATTCAGCTTCATAAACTTTCCACAGAATTGGCCTTTGCTTCATCGGGAATGGTTCAAAGCCATCTATGGTTGACACTTTCACCACCCTGAAGGAGAGAGGGACTCAGGCTAGGCTTAAACAAGGTAGAGTCAACTTTCACTTAATGTACTAAAAATCACAACATCAAACAGATTGTGTGTTGTCTGCTGGATTTTGAGAAAGCATTTAGGTGAAAATATTGGTTTGTTCTATACTACTTAACAAGTTAACCCATGTTATAGGCAGTGCCTGTTGACTTTCCCTTTCTTCTTGCTACTGTGTGATAAGGGCTTCATGCACACCTAGCACTTCCTCCCCTAGGTCACTAGCTCCTCTCCTGCATCTTGATTAAAGAAATGTTAACAATAAACATTTCATTAACTAGTTACTTAAACCTTTCAAAGACGTCTTCTTTGAGACTAATTTTTAATCAGAAGAGAGGAACATGGTGTGTGTGTATCATTAATAAACATATATATGTTTATTAATGATATAATAACATATTTGTGATATGTTGAAAGCTGTCAGACATTTGGAAATTGACTGGATCAGGAGGTGCTGACTTCATTGATGGATTAATCCAAGGTTGAGATTGAGATGCATGGTTTTTAGGAGGTAGGGCCTATTTCACTAGAGGTGGTAACTAGGAGTATGCTACAGGAAGGTCTATCTTGTCTTTCTCCCTCTCCTCTCACTCTCACACTCTCTCTCTCTCTCTCTCTCTCTCTCTCTCTC
>JADRCD010236020.1:12240-30321 GCA_019843815.1 Montemys delectorum
TCTCTCTCTCTCTCTCTCTCTCTCTCTCTCTCTCTCTTTTAAATCTAGTTATCTTGAAGTAAATAGCTTTGCTAGGCTATGATTTTCTTAGTCTAACTATTCTGGCTGATCACAGGATAGGAAGAGAAAATGACTGAGAACTGAAATTTCTAAACTGTGCACAAAATAAACTTTTCTTCTCTTAATTTGATTTGCTCAGATATTTTGTCACAGCAATAAAAATGGTCAATGCTGTTATACATTGAAGATGATTTTATTTTATTTTATTTTATTTTAATTTTATTTTATTTTTTTGTTTTTTGAGACAGGGTTTCCCTGGCTGTCCTGGAACACACTCTGTAGACCAGGCTGGCCTCGAACTCAGAAATCTGCCTGCCTCCACCTCCCAAGCACTGGGATTAAAGGCATGCACCACCACTGCCCAGCTGAAGATTATTTTACATGATAAATACTGTCTTGATTATAGGGACTAAAGTTAGAATGTACTTAATATTGGGTTTCATTGGAGAATCATGATTATAATAATAAATATATATAATATAAATGAATATAGTAAGTAATCCATGCTTACTTTTAACAATGGGAAATAACCAAATTATAACCAATTGACTGTATTTACATTAAATATAATACATAATATTACTTATATTATTGAGACATTAGTGTTTGATCTTTAGTATAATATATAAAGCTATATCTATCTCTGTCCTTTCTCCTTCACCCCACCATCTTTTCTCTGCTCCCTCGCTCCTTTTTGCTCTTTCATACAAATATAGGTATGTACATATTTACTGACACACATAGAATGAATCCTTGACTAAGATTCTATACATCAGATCAGTCTTTTATCTATTTATTTATTTATTTATCTATTTATTTATTTATTTATTTATTTATTTTACATTCCAGATTTTATCCCCTCCCTCCGTCTACCCTCTGACTGTTCCACATCCCATACCTCCTCCCCACCCTGCTTTCTCCATGAGGGTGTACCCAACCCCAGTCCCACCTGACCTCTAAACTCCAGTCTCTTGAGGGTTAAGTGCATCATCTCTGATTGAACACAGACCTGGCAATTCTCTGCTGCATATGTGTTGGGGGCCTCATGTCAGCTGGTGTATGCTGCTCTTTGGTGGTCCAGAGTTTGAGAGATTTCAGGGGTCCAGATTAATTGAGACTGCTGGTCCTCCTACAGGGTCGCCTTCTCCTCAGCTTCTTTCAGCCTTCCCTAATTCAACCACAGGGGTCACCAATGGTTGGGTGCAAATATCTGTATCTGGCTCTTTCAACTGCTTGTTGGATCTTTTGGAGTGCGATCATGTTAGGTCCCTTTTTGTGAGCACTCCAAAGCCTCAGTAATAGTCTTTTTTTTTTTTTTTTTTTTTTATCACTGCTAACTTAATTTTCAATCTTTTTCTAACCTCAGTTTCTTAGTTTGTATTATATTCTGTGAAATCCAGCAGTAGTGAGAGAGTGCATCCATTATAATAATTGTATAGTAAATATATGAATTTTCTGAGAAACTTCTTTGGTTCTCAAAATACCAAGTATTATTAAGTTAGAAATTAGAAATGTCTCTAGGTCTCATTATATCCCTTAGTAGTGAGAATGCATTAGGATGCCTCATTTGTGACCCCTTACTCCATGCAATCAGGCATAAATAGATGTATGTAGCACACAGGGCTACCCACACCAAAAGGGGAATTTTAATCTTCTGTTTCTTTAGGTAATATCCATGATATGTTAATTTGAATTGATGAGGACACAGAATTTACCTCATTGTGGAAAAACAATAGTAATTTCTGCCTTGAGAAAGATCAAGATGGTAGCTATACATTATTCTCCTAGGGAGTAATTCAAGCTTTTATGTATTCAAATTTATGCAAATAAATGTTGGGTTTGGGATGCGATATATTTGTTTAGCTTGTAACAAAGATGATTTTTCAACTTTTATTATGTTGTTTTCAACAACTACCAGCAGCATTAACATCTAAAATTTGAATCCTCAGACTTTAAATCAAGGGCAGAAACAATATTTTGAAAGAAGAAAAGCAATTGAATATCATAGTCTATGGGTAAAGAGCCATGTGTACTATTTCATTGTTTTGTGAAAGGTATGATTTTAGGTGACAGGTTGGTTTATCTTGTTGTTCCCAAAGGTACAACAACCTCATACCTTGTTCACACTGCTCAGAAGCAATCAACTCCTTTCTTTGCAGCCTATTAGATTTCTCAGAAAGTTGCTTGTGTAAGGAGCTCCCTCACATAAACTTGTTATGCACTGGGAAATAGATTATGCCTGTGCACTGGGAGACAGTTGATCCTGCAGGCTAGAGTTTATGGGAAATAAAAGCCAAAAGGAAAATGTATTTTGACAAAGCTGACTAGGCTTAAACAACTTCTCAATTATCTGTCTTTTACTGGGAGCCTGGGATGCAAATGACTGGACCAATCAAGACATTTTATTTTTTAACACCTGTGTTGTTGGGAAATGCCTATGTTAATTAACATAATTAAGGTTTAGATAAGTATCCCAATTAAATAATTTACCAAGTCCCTGTGCAGAGGGTTCTCTGTTGTTGTTTTCTATGTATGAAACACATAGAATAAAAAATAGATCTGATTCAACTGTCTTTTTAATATTTTTATTTATTATTTATTTTTATTCTACTTTATAGTAAATATTTTGAATTTATATGAATCAATATTGTCTCCAGAGTTTAGGACTTATATCACGTTCATTTGTATATCTCCTTTTACACAAAAATTGTAACATACCTGGCAGTCAATAGATGGTAAGTAGAGTTCTAAAGCCTTCAATAGGTTTAGCCTCTTATCATGATAGCATGTGTAAAATGATTGACAACAAATGTCTGTCTTTGATCATCACATTTTAACAAAGGAACATAGTTCGGCATCTAATTAGCCAAGTAGTTTGCAGGTTGGCTTCCTAAATCAGCGAAGAAAATGTAAGTGACTTCATCGTCAGCTTGCTGTTATTCTTGTCACTGTTTGCACCATTTAGCCCAACCCCATGACTACCTCATGTGGCACCACAACCCAAGCTGTGTTGAATGGTATTTGGGAGATCCTGTTTTGTCCTTGTCTTAGTCCTGTTGTCTTGGAAAAACCTTATTAATAAAATTAATTTTCACCTCGAATTGTATTGGTTTGAATAATGTACATGGTCATATTAATTTATGTATGACCACTTTAATAATAGTGTTTGGAAAATGACAATATACATATAATATATATTTGGAAACAGTTTCAACTTTTAGGCTTTTCCTGATGTAGTTTCGTGGTTGAACTGGCTCACAGTTTTAGTGAATTTCACTTTCTAAAATCCATAGAAGCCTGGGTGGCTTAGGTATTTAAGCACTGGGGAAGTTCCAACACTATGCTTCATGTTTAACATTAGGCATACTCTGGAACAAATGTGTTAACTACTAATAGACCCTTCTCAGAAGACCTACAACCATGGAGGAAGCACTCCTATTCTCCAAAGTCTACATGTTACAGTTTGTGTGTTCCCTCTTCCTCCTCCTCCTCCTCCTCCTCCTCCTCCTCCTCCTCCTCCTCCTCCTCCTCCTCCTCCTCCTCCTCCTCCTCCGCTTCCTCCTCGCCCTGGTACTGGTATTCACAGAAATTTTTGGTTTAGTCAGAGGGAACTCAGTACATGAGGAGTAGGCACTGAGACACCAGTGTGTGCACTGGAGAACTAGTAATTTGACAGCGATTATGCTCATCTCTCTGCCTTTCCTTGGGATTCTGAGCCTGGCAGCAGCAAGCATGGAGTATTTGCCTGTTTAGTCTTTCACTTATATATGTGGAGATGTAGCAAGCTATTGAACTGACATTTACAGAGTTGCCTCCAGCCAAGGTTTTCTGTGATTTGTCAACCAATTTGCTGCTTCTGGTGATTAGCAGTCCAGTTGGACCATGAACATTTACTTTTTCTTTTGGCTTGGGGCATGTGACTTTTGTCAGTCAGTATAAAGCAGACATCTCAAAGAACAGTGCTGCTCTGGGACTTGGCAGTTCAGATAACATTTTGGTCCTTCTTTTGTCCCTTCTCTTGTTTATAGTCAGAAGAGTAAAGAAGCAGAGCAAAGGTCTTAAGAGGATGGCAAATAGTCTATTGTTTCCTCTCTGTAGAATCAAGACAGCTGGAAAGATGCTTTGGAGATTTTCATAGATGCCAAGGGCACTCACAGCTACTAGTGATGGTTGCTTTTGTCTGATAAAAAGAATGAATACAAGATAGTGGGGAATATTGGTTGGTTAAACTGGGATTACTTTTAAGCAAGCCTGATCTACACTGTGGAAGATGGCTTTGAGGAAAATCATTACAGCTATCTTTCTAAATTGTAATTTACAGTGTGTGTGTGTGTGTGTGTGTGTGTGTGTGTGTGTGTGTGCGCGCGCACATGTAGAGACAGAGACTGTCCCCTGAAAAGTTTATTTGGATATATTTTAAGTAAATAATAATAATTAAATCTTAAAATTGGTTAAAATTTACAAACCATTTAAAAAGTATGTCTTATGTTTCAAACCATGATTCTGCACCTCTAGTTCTATCTTTTCCTCTTGCTGTATTTTTAAGAGAAAAATAACACAAGAAGAGATTCAACAATGAGGAATTTTTCCTGAGTTACAAAAAAATATAAAATTATTAGAAAATATTGGGTATTTGAAAGTTAACAGAAAGCATGTTACTATTTACTCAATAGTGAAGTATATGTTATTGAGTCAACAAATAGCAGTCTTAACTGGATGCTTAACAAAATGCTCTTTTAGAATGAAATGATTATTTTAAAATTATGGAAAGGGATTGAAACTGAATAAATAATGGTGAGATACTTGGAATCTAGAAATGGCAGAAAGTTGTTACCTCCCTAAACACAAAGAATGAAGGGCAGCTTCTGATGCGTCTAGTGTGCAGAAACAGCTGGGTCAAAGAAAGTGACTTCCAGCAAGGGCAGGTAGAGAAATGGGGACTCACCCTACGTACATCAGAACACCCAGTAAGAGCAGAAAGGAAGTCCCCCAAACCATCTTATAGTCTTGTTGATGACTTCTGATAATGGACTATAAGTTTTAAGGACAGAGGTTTAGTAAAGCAGAGGTTATAGGTTCTCCTCCAACATCCTTCATCTCCCTAGTTCTGGGTAATGACTAGGTTTCCAGGCTCAGACATAACCTCTTTCTTGTTGATCAGGTCTAAAGTCCAATTAGAGAGCTGCTATTTACCATGAAGGTCTGCATGCCACCACTGCACCCTTAGGATTATTGTCCTTTCCTGGTCATTAACATGAGCTTAATGAGGACAGCAATACTAGACATTCTCGAGTGAACAGGGGAAAGCCAGGAGGCCTCAGCCTTACACAGAAAACTGCAGGTAGCTAAGGAATGCTGAGAGCAAGAGAAGGAATCCTCTCCAGGTAAGAGCCCACACACCAAATGGTCAGTGTAAATATGCATGCAAGGAGCATTGTACAGGCTGATCAGGTTGTGTTTATGTTTTTAGGAAGATATATGTAAATGCATATGTTTATGTTAATAAAAAGAGGCCTTGAAATTGAAAGAGAGCAGGGAGATTGAAAGGGTTTGGGGTGTTGGGGAAATGATATAATTATATTATAATCTCAAAACATAAAAGAAATAATAAAATTAGAGGGAAGGAGATTTTTCTGTAATGAGTTCTGGATATTACCTCATCTGTGCAGGAGACAGAGTTGAGAAAAGAGAAGCCATGAGGGTGACGGAGTGGGGCATGAGCAAACAGAATATTCAGCATGCACACACACAAACATTTTATTTCTTTAATACCATTATATTATAATATTATAATATCTCAATTAATAGAGCAGATCAGAGTAAAGTTTTGTTTAAATAATCTCCTTAAATTCACCAAGCCAGTGAAAATCAGACCACTGTCTTAAATTTACATTTTTTATTCAATGTTTGATGCTAGTCACTATGTCATATTGTCAATATGACAGTGATAGTTTCACAGTTGCTTGAAACTATCTAAAACAATATGTCAAATAAAATACATGGAATAAGATCAGAATTTATTAATAATTCCAAAGCAAAAAATAAAGGCAAATCCCAAGTAATAGAGGTAATATAGGGAAATCAGGAAACTCTGCCTTATTCTCTCTTATTCTTTACTCAACTTGCATATTTTATATCTTACTTTTCCAGCGAAAGATCAGAATTCCTATCACATCTACAGCAAATTATTTTCTGCATGCTCAGGGCCTCAGGCATGAATGTTTCTGAAAATTGAATGGAAAGAGCATTGCAATGTTCCGAAAGGTTCACAAGTCAGCATGAATTTACAGCACAGCTTGGCCCCTAGCCTAGGCTGTCAGCTTGGGGTGTGTAAGTGTAAGAGACAAGAGTGGAAATGGATTCTGATTTCATACTTCTATGTTACAGGGAAACAGAGAGAAATGGCTTCAATATTTTATCACATATTAATTTCATATTCCATCTGACTGACAATATAGTGTAAGTGAACTATGATCAGTGATAGTGAGTGAAACTTTCTTAAACTGAGAAGCAAACATATGTCTTTTACATCTTTATGTATCATTGTGTATTCTATGTACAGATATTTTCAATAAAATATAGACCTTGTTACACTTATCTACAGCATGAAAGATATGATCATCCTAGTCCACAGTACACTGCCTCATTGTGCCATTCCATTATCCAGAGCTGACCATTTTATTTAAGGTTTTTTTTTCAATATCCACTTTAGATAGTAGGAATTTAAGAGCCAAATCATGTCATTAGTGTACAAGATGTTTTATTTGGGACCAGAGAGAAACAGAGAGAGGCAGGGTTAGCATCCAAAAGGCAGCTTTTGTGAACTGTGTTGTTTAGTATCAGGGCTCATAACAAAGGCAATGGGAGATGCATCCTCAAATAAAGGACCACTAAGTGAAGGACAAACAAACCACTAATGCTTTAAAAGGAGAAAATACCATAATTACATTATTTTTTCAAAGAAAATATTTTTTTTTCAAGACTAAGTGTAAGAAATGTGCTATGGGGGCTGGAGAGATTACTCACTTGGTAAAGTGCTTGGCATGTAAATTGAAGAACCAGAACCCAGTCCCCAGAATTCACATAAAGCCTGGGCCCAGCAGTGGTCCTCATAATGCCCAAGGTAGTGGGTGTAGACAGGAATATGCTGAGATTTTCTGTCCAGACACTGTAGCCAAAATAGTAATAGTCACAGACCCTGTGTGAAAAAAAAAAGATGGAGAGCCTTTCTACCTCCATCTTCACCTAGGAGGGACTGCGGATCCACAGCCCTCTCTGCCTCTTCCTTGCAAGCACAAGCAGAGAGCTTACCCCTAGAGAGTGTTGGAACCAAGGGACTCAGGTGAGATTCCTTTCTGGTGACTTTCTAAGGCAGGACCACCCAGGAGGCACAGGCCTCAGAAGTGGCAGGGCAGATGGCACAGGATCCTTTTTAACTCTGTTTACACCTAGGAGGGACAGCAGATCCACAGCCTTCTCTGTACCTTTCCTGAAAGTGGAGAGCCTGTCTCCAGGGTTTGTTCTGACCCCAGAGGAGAGTTTATCTCCCAGAAGTGCTGACACAGGCTTACAGACCCACTGGAGGAAGAAGCTCCAACCAGAGACAGGAAGAATATCTAACAACAGAGATCAACAGATGGTGAAAGGCAAACGCAAGAATCTTACCAACAGAAACCAAGACTACTTGGCTTCATCAGAACCTAGTACTCCCACCACAGCAAGTTCTGGATATCCCAAAACACCAGAAAAGCAAGATTTGGATCTAAAATCATATCTCTCAATGGTGATAGAGGAATTTAAGCAGGACATGAATAACTCCCTTAAAGAAATACAGGAGACCTGCACATCACCAAAAGATTTTACCTCCATAGTAGCTAAATTGAGAGTTGACAGTTCTGCTGCTCCAAGGAATGAATTATAGGCATGATTTTTGGATACAGACTTCCTGCTATGGTCAAAGCTATTTGACTTGAATGAGTGAATTTATTCTCATCCCACAGAGAACAGGTTATATTCATTTAAGAAATGATGTGTGTATTAACACGGTCTATCCATAGTCATTCACCAACCATTTCAATGAACAATGGTTCTGCTTGGAGGGTGGCAGAGACATTAAGTGAGGGTAAGAATCTGGTTCATTAGCTGTGATAATTTGGAAAAACATTCATCTCAGAGAAAGAGTAACTTATAAAGTCTTCTTCAAACTTGATACAAGAGCTACAAACGTCAAGCAAAGCATTCAGTCTCACTCTTTGTTGTTCTCTTTCCTACAAGTCACCTCCCAAATTAACTGTCTATGTCTCCCTTGGGTATATAAATACTTTTGAGATATATAAGCTGTTCTGAAAGCCATAGTATAGTATACAAACATGAAATAAACAATCCTACTAAAAGAGAGGCTGAGACAGGAGAAGCAAGATTTCAAGACCCTTACGTTGTACTCAGCAAGACACTGTCATGAACAAACAAGCTGAAAGTGTATATAGATTGTACAACATTGAACCTATTTCTCCAATTACCAAATTAGAGAGACCATTGGATGACAATCAACAAATGCAATGTCTAAAAATTGTTCTTATTTTGGGCTCATATCACAGTAAGATCCAAGATTTCAAACTCTACTAAATGCAAAACAAACAAACAAACAAACAAGACTTTATATATTTATATTCATTTAAGAAAATACTAGTAGTGATGTATTATTTTGAAATATACAGCTAATATGCTTGGAGATATTTAAAATTTATATTGAGAAAAATGTATGTATATTCAGTATATTCAGTATCTACACAAAACTGTTAAATTGATTGCTGTTTTATATCAAACAACTTTTACAATACTAATTTTTATTGTTATAATATTTTATAAATCTTAAGGAATATGACAAAAAAGATATTGTAGGTAGTGAAGGTGGTGTCTCTGGGAGGAGTTGGGGTACAAAAGGGAAACAAGAATGTGATTTAATTCTATTTATTTAAAATATGTTTTTAAATGTTACCAAATTCAGATAAATTGAAATCATGTAACTTTTCTCATCAAAATACAATAAAAATTTAAAAAAAAAAAGAAAAAAAAGAAAAGAAATACAGGAGAACACAAGTAAACAGGTTCAAGCCCTTAAAGAGGAAACACAAAAATCCCTTAAAGAATTACAGGAAAGCACAACCAAACAGGTAAAAGAATTGAATAAAACCAGCCAGGACCTAAAAATGGAAGTAGAAACAGTTAAGAAATCACAAAGAGAGACAACTCTAGAGATAGAAATCCAAGGAAAAAGTCAGGAACAATAGATGAAAGCATCATCAACAGAATACAAGAGATAGAAGAGAGAATCTTAGGGGCAGAAGATACCATAGAAAACATTGACACAACAGTCAAGGAAAACACAAAATGCAAAAAGTTCCTAACCCAAAACATCCAGGAAATCCAGGACACAATGAGAAGACCAAACCTAAGGATAATAGGAATAGAAGAGAGTGAAAACCTCCAACTTAAAGGGCCAGTAAAGATCTTCAACAAAATTATAGAAGAAAACTTCCCTAACATAAAGAAAGAGATGCCTGTGAACTTACAAGAATCCTACAAAACTCCAAATATACTGGACCAGACAAGAAATTCCTCCCACCACATAACAGTCAAAACACCAAGTGCACAAACCAAAGAAAGAATATTAAAAGCAGTGAGGGAAAAAGGTCAAGTAACACATAAAGGCAGACCTATCAAAATAACACTAAACTTCTCGACAGAGACTATGAAAGCCAGAAGATCCTGGGTTGATGTCATACAGACCCTAAGAGAAGACAAATGCCAGTTGTACTGGCTGGTTGTGTCAACTTGTCACAGGCTGGACTTATCACAGAGAAGGGAGTTTCAGTTGGGGAAGTGACTCCATGAGACCCAGCTGTGGGGCATTTTCTCAATTAGTGATCAAGGGGGGGGGGGGCTTGTGGGTGGTGCCATCCCTGGGCTGGAAGTCTTGGGTTCTATAAGAGAGCAGGCTGAGCAAGCCAAGGGAAGCAAGTCAGTAAGGAACACCTCTCCATGACCTCTGCATCAGCTCCTGCTTCCTGAGCTGCTTGAGTTCCAGTCCTGAATTCCTCTGGTGATGAACAGCCATGTGGAAGTAAGCTGAATAAACTCTTTCCTCTCCAACTTGCTTCTTGGTCATGATGTTTGTGCAGGAATAGAAACCCTGACTAAGACACCAGCCCAGGCTACTATACCCAGCAAAACTCTCAATTACTATAGAAGGAGAAACCAAAGTATTCCATGACAAATCCAAACTTATACAATTTATTTCCACAAATACAGCCCTTCAAAGGGTAATAAATGGAAAACTTCAACACAAGGAGGGAAACTACATCTTAGAAAAAGCAAAAGAGTAATCTTCCAACAAAACTAAAAGAAGATAGCCACATAAATAGAATTCCAACTCTAACAACAAAAGTAACTGGAAGCAACAATTATTTTTCCTTAATATCTATTAATATCAATGGACTCAGTTCCCCAATCAAAAGACATAGACTATCAGACTGGATATGTAAACAGGACCCAATATTTTGTTGCATACAGGAAACCCACCTCAGTGACAAAGACAGACACTACCTCAGAATAAAAGGCTGGAAAACAATTTTCTGAGCCAATGGTCTCAAGAAAAAAACTGGAGTAGCCATTCTAATACTGAATAAAATCGACTTTCACCCTAAAGTGATCAAAATAGATAAGGAGGGACATTTCATACCCATCAAAGGTATGATCTATAAAAATGATCCCAATTCTGAACCTCTAAGCTCCAAATGCAAGGGCAGCTACATTCATAAAAGAAACTTAACTAAAGCTCAAAGCACACATTGCACCACACACAATAATAGCGGGAGATTTCAACACCCCACTCTCTGCAATGGACAGATCATTGAAACAGAAACTAAACAGTGAGACAGTGAGACTAACAAGTTATGAAACACAAATTTAACAGATATCAATAGAACATTTTATCCTAAAACAAAAGGATACACCTTCTTCTCAGGACCTCATGGTACCTTCTCCAAAATTGACCATATAATTGGTCACAAATCAGGCCTCAACAGATACAAGAAGATTGAAATAATTCCTTGCATCCTATCAGATCACCATTGACTAAGGCTGCTCCTAAATAACAACAGAAACATAGAAAGCCCACATACACATGGAAGCTCAACAACAGTCTACTCAATGAAAACTTGGTCAAGGAAGAAATAAAGAAAGAAATTAAAGACTTTCTAGAGTTTAATGAAAATGAAGCCACAGCATACCCAAACTTATGGGATACAATGAAAGCAGTCCTAAGAGGAAAACTAATAGCTTTAAGTGTCTCCCAAAAGAAACTGGAGAAAGCATACACTAGGAGTTTGACAGCACATCTGAAAGAGCATACACTAGGAGTTTTACAGGACATCTGAAAGATCTAGAACAAAAGAAGCAAATTCACCGAAGAGGAGTGAAAGGCAGGAAATAATCAAACTCAGGGCTGAAATCAACCAAGTAGAAACAAAAAGAACTACACAAAGAATCAACCAAACCAGGAGCTGGTTCTTTGAGAAAATCAACAAAATAGATAATAGTTAGTCAGACTAACTAGAGGGCACAGGGACATTATCCTAACTAACAAGATCAGAAATTAAAAGGGAGATGTAACAACAGACACCGAGGAAATCCAAAATATCATGAGATCCTACTATAAAAGCCTATAGACTCAACAAAATTGGAAAACCTGAATGAAATGCAAAATTTTCTAGACAGATACCAGGCACCAAAGTTAAATCAAGATCAGATCAAAGATCTAAACAGTCCCATATCTGCTAATGAAATAGAAACAGTCATTAATAGCCTCCCAACCAAAAAAAGCCCAGGACTGTCGTGACTGTCTCGGCCAGCAAGAATGACGCGACCCGAGGGCTCTTCTTAAAGCAGTTTATTCAGGAACCTTGAACATTCTTCTTCTGACTGACTGACTGACTGACTTCTTGACTTCTGACTTCTCAACTGACTAATCTTCTCACTGACTAATCTTCTGACTGACTGACTGACTTCTTGACTTCTGACTTCTTGACTGACTAATCTTCTCACTATCTTCTGACTATCTTCTGACCCCGAGGGGAACACCCCAGACCCTTAAAAGCCCATCCCGAGCCTATCTCAGTAGGCCACGTGGTGCATGCAGATAGGTTGCCAAACGCAGAAGCAAGCCAGGCAAACAAGCACAGCCAAATCAGGTGTTGTTTATAGCTCTAGTGCTCCAGCAAGGAGCAGAAGCTGGCACCATCTTTAGGGCCCAGTTGGGGCAGCTCTCTACACAGAACCAGATGGGTTATGCAGAGTTTTATCAGACCTTCAAAGAAGTCCTAATACCAATACTCCTCAAACTATTCCACAAAATAGAAACAGAAAGTACTCTACCCAAATTGAAGTCACAATTACTCTTATACCTACCTTTGGTTACACAAAGACCTAACAAAGAAAAAATACTTCAGACCAATTTTCCTTATGAATATTGATGCAAAAATACTCAATAAAACTCTTACAAACCCAGTCAAAGGATACATCAAAACGATCATCCATCATGATCAAGTAGGCTTCAATCCAGGGATGCAGAGATGGTTCAATATATGAAAATCCATCAGCATAATTCACTATATAAACAAACGCAAAGAAAAAAACCATATGATCATCTCATTAGATGCTGAGAAAGCATTTGACAAAATCCAACATCCCTTCATGATAAAAGTCTTGGAAAGAGCAGAAATTCAAGGCCCATACTTAAACATAGTAAAAGCAATATACAGCAAACCAGTAGCCAAGATCAAACTAAATGGAGAGAAACTTGAAGCAATCCCACTAAAACCAGGGACTAGACAGGGCTGCCCACTCTCTCCCTATCTATTGAATATTGTACTTGAAGTCCTAGCCAGAGCAATTAGACAACAAAAGGAGATCAAAGGGATACAAATTGGAAAGGAAGAAGTCAAATTATCACTATTTGCTGATGATATGATAGTATACTTAAGTGACCCCAAAAATTCCACCAGAGAGCTTCCAAACCTGATAAACAACTTCAGCAAAGTATCTGGATATAAAATTAATTCAAGCAAATCAGAAGCTTTCCTTTACACAAAGGATGAACAGGCAGAGAAAGAAATTAGGGAAACAACACCCTTCACAATAGTTACAAATAATATAAAATACCTTGGTGTGACTCTAACTAAGCAAGTAAAAGATCTGATTGACAAAAACTTCAAGTCTCTGAACAAGGAAATTGAAGAAGATCTCAGAAGATGGAAAGATCTCCCATCCTCATGGATTGGCAGGATTAATATAGTAAAAAATGGCCATCTTTCTGAAAGCAATCTACAGACCAGATGCCATCCCCATCAAAATTCCAACTCAATTCTTCACAGACTTAGAAAGAGCAATTTGTAAATTCATGTGGAATAACAAAAAACAAAGGATAGCAAAAACTATTCTCAACAATAAAAGAACCTCTGGTGGAATCACCATCCTGGACCTTAAGCTGTACTACAGAGCAGTTATGGTAAAAACTGCATGATATTGCTACAGTGATAGGCAAGTAGATCAGTGGAATAGAATTGAAGACCCAGAAATTAACCCACAGACCTATGGTGTCTTAATCTTTGACAAAGGATCTAAATAATCCAGTTGAAAAAAGACAGCATTTTCAACAAATGGTCCTGGCTCAATTGGCAGTTAGCATGTATAAGAATGCAAGTTGATCCATTACGATCTGAGATTCTACCTCATACCAGTCAGAATGGCTAGGATCAAAAACTCAGGTGACAGTAGATACTGGAGAGGTTGTGGAGAAAGACGAACACTCCTTCACTGCTGGTGGGATTGCAAGCTGGTACAACGACTCTGGATATCAGTTTGGTGGTTCCTCCGGAAATTGGACATAGTACTACCAGTGGACCCAGCTATACCACTCCTGGTCATATACCCAGAAGATGCTCCAACACATAATAAGGACACATGCTCCACAATGTTCATAGCAGCCTTATTTATAATAGTCAGAAGCTGGAAAGAACCCAGATGTCCCTCAACAGAGGAATGGATACAGAATGTGGTACATTTACACAATGGAGTACTACCCAGCTATTAAAAACAATGAATTCATGAAATTCTTAGGGAATTGAATAAATCTGGAGAATATCATCCTGAGTGAGGTAACCCAATCATAAAAGAACACACATAGTATGTACTCTCTGATAAGTGGACATTAGCCCAGAAGAACAGAATACACAAAGTACAATCCATAAACCACAAGAAACTCAAGAGGAAGGAAGTGTGGATACTTCATTCCTTCTTAAAAGGGGGTACAAAATACCCATGGAAGGAGTTGTAGAGGCTATGGAGCAGAGACTGAAGGAAGGACAATCCAGAGACTGCTCCACCTGGGAATCCTTCCTATATTCAACCATCAAATCCAGACACTATTGTGGATGCCAGCAAGTGCTAGATGATAGGAGCCTGATATAGCTGTCTCCTGAGAGGCTCTGACAATACCTGACTAATACAGAAGTAGAGGCTCACAGCTATCTATTGGACTGAGTACAGTGTCCCCAATGAAGGAGCTAAAGAAAGAACCGAAGGAGCTGAAGGACTTGTAGCCCCTTAGGATGAACAACAATATGAACTACCTAGTGCCCTCAGAGCTCCCAGGGACTGAACCACCAACCAAAGAGTACACATGGTTGGACTAATGGCTCTAGCAGCATATGTATAGCACAGGATGGCCAAGTAGGTCATTAATGTGGGGAGAGACCCTTGGCACTGTGAAGGTTCTATGCCACAGTGTAGGGGAATCCCTGGGCCAGGAAGCAGAAGAGGGTGGGGTAGTGAGCAGGGGGAGGGGGAGGGAACAGGGGTTTGTTTTTGTTTTTGTTTATTTTCTTTTTTCTTTTGGAGGGGAACCTGGGAAAGGAGATATTGTATGACATGTAAATAAAGAAAATATCTAATTAAAAAAAAAGGATGGAGAAGTGGCTGAAGAAAGATATTTCAATCAATCTCTAACTTTCAATGAACCAGCACAGTTGAGCATCTGCATATGCCTGTGTATGCACAGGTGTACAGTACACACACACGCTCACATGCACACAGAAGGTGATACTGCTTGAAAAAACAAAGAAGAAGATGGCAATGGTCAGAAATGGGAAGTAATGTGTTCCAATCAGGTGGAGACCCAATCACGAGATTAGGGGGTGCTAAACTCCTGTAAGGATACTGCTCAGAAATGAGATTGGGTTAAGTATAGCTCCATAAAGTTTGAAAGAATGTGGAGGTTACCAAGCCAAAATAAATAAATGAAAAAGAAAAACTGAACTATGACTTTTGGAGTATAGTCAGAGGAGACAAGGCAAAAATTTTTCATATTCCATCCTCTGAAGCTTCACTTAGGTTTGAAATAGGACATTCAGATTTTCAAAATTTACAGAGAGGTGACGCTTCATCATCCAATGCTCCTAATATTTCAAGATGGCACATGTATCTATGAAAACACACCAGGGTTGATCTGACGTGTTGCTTTTTATAAACATTTATTTCGATGCATAATGCAAGCATGTTTTTTACACCAGTTCCTCTCTGTTTCAGTGTCTGTACATTTTAAGGTGGGTTTCCCAGATCTATAAAATTTGTATGCAGACAAACATATTTTATTTAATTTCATTGTTGTAGAGAGGCCCCACATGTGGATGTACTTATAACTTATTTATTCACAAATGTTCATGCTTTTTTTTACAGTATGCCCCAGGCTTTTACGTGTTAGAATAAGGCTGGCACCCAGAGTGCTGCCTCTCAAAATGACTGGAACCACCAGTGAAAGGAAGGTACATTTGGAGTCCTGCAGAGATTTCTACCTTCAGCTTGGAGAGAGCAAGCACTTTGGAGGGCCCTGTTCTCATCTTTCAAGATGACAATAACTAACTAAATTGCAATTCTAGAGCTAATTTTGTGTCATAAGCAGGACAAAATGAACATGAAATCTAGAGAAAGGAGCTCCCATGGGAAATGGTAACCTTGGGATCAGCCTATCTAGATCCACACTGTCTGCATGCATTCAGGCCAGCCAAATCTCCAATTATACTGCTGGAGCTACTAAAGACTGAGGCACCAAAAAACTTCACGAAACACTCAGCTCCTAATAAGCAATGAGTGAGGATAGTCTTATGGAACTCTCAGGAACCTGGAACCTGGCTCTCTTGATGTGGCTTGTCAAAGTGAAGATTCAATGCCAAATGAAAAGTCTCACAGCCGAACCAGGAACAGATGTTTACAAAAGTCATTTGGCTGAGTAGGGCATTCCTTAAGCATAAGATAATACCTAAGTTATGAAGATTATAGTGAGCCAAGGTTAATTATAATATAAGCAGAGTTCATTAGTTCAACACAATTTCTGTCTAGATTAACAAAATTTCCACACATATCCCACCACAACAAAGTAAACGTTTATTAACGTAAAAGTATTTATTTCTGGTATCTACATTCAGCATATGGAAGACTTCAGTAAAAAATCTAAGAGACATAAAAGAACATTGATAAATGCAGCGGGAAGAGACAAAACAGTCATCTAAAGAGGCATAGAGTGAGTATTTTAAGTAGCTATGATAAACACGTTCTAGAGTCTAAGGCAAAGGTCAGTCCATGTGCACAGTTTAACAGAGAAGGTCCTATTAGCCATGGAGAGAGACCATCCTAAAACACAGGGACACCTGCCTATTCAGACTCAGACTTTTCTAGCTGCTAGATCTTAAGTGTCAGATGTGGTAGTAACCATCCTTGACATCCAACTTCCTTGAGCCTACACATATCCCAAATTTTAGCTTCCCTTGGTAACATTCAGGATAATAATAATTTAGCTAATCCCAGTCAGTCCAGAGGAGTCTGAGAACTAATTGCTTAGAGTCACTCAATACTGATTCTGTTTATTAACAATTATAGACAATCAATATTATCAATGAAACAGAAAAATAGGTGACGTGGAATGTAAGTATGCCTACGTATATTTGTTAATTTGATTTTCAACACTGAATCGTAAAAGAGATACTTTTGAATGTGTTACTTACTAGAATGCCATATTGATGTTTATTCTTTCCTGCATACACAGAAATAAATAGTTTGTGGCTGGCTAATTAAGATGTAGGAGTATAATACAACATAGTATCCACATGTATTGAAATAAACTGTATTTCATTGTAATGTTAGAAATATAGCACTTCCAGAAAGTAACAGGGACAAAGCTCCATTACCTTACAGTAGAAAAGTTGTAATTGGGCAGGACACAAGTACCAATTTTGAAAAGTATTTTGATAAATTGGAATGTCCAACATATGAAAACAAAAGCTGGAATGTAGAAGGGAGATATTTGTACTTCTCACATGCAACTAGTGGCTTATGCACAGCCCAAATAGGAGCTATGGGGAGTAGACAAGGGAGTAAGTGGAAAATGAACAGAAATGTCCTGAACTAAATGATACTGGCAAAAATTTCACATTTACAGACTTGTGGAGACATTTTCTGACACTAAATATTCAGAGGATAAAGTGGAAGCTGACCCATCCCTAGAGGGCAGAATGGTAGCTGACCCAGGCACAAGAAAGGGGACTCTTCTATTTGTATTAGGTGTGAGGGCAAGTCATCCAGACTCCTTCAGTATATTTACTTTCAGCAAAGGCACAAAACACTTCAACTTAAAGGTTCTAATGGTTCAAATCCCAGTCTGCTTATCAAATATTTGTTTTATTATGTATTCATTTCTATGTTATTAACAAATTACCTGAGTAAATACTTACTATTCCTTGAGAAACAATTTTAGAGATAGTTACTCTGACATGTCCTAAAGATTGTCATAATTTTCCCAGTTTTTATTTGAAAAATTATTTTAATGATATTGTACTATGATGCAAATAGCTGTTATATATGTATATATACATATATTTTATAATATATATATATATATATATATATATA
>JADRCD010236021.1:0-30637 GCA_019843815.1 Montemys delectorum
AAAAACGTGACAAGGTAGTAATTGCCCAAGCACTTGCTGCGCTAGAGCAAGGAGCCTCTCCCGATATTTGGCTCAGCATGTTAAGAACAAAATAAACACTCAAAGGCTAATGGTCAGCGAGACTTAGCTCTTGCACCCTGTGGTGTCTTATCCCATTGCACACGGGAGAGTGAGTCAAACTGCCATAAGTCCTCGAGGCCCGCTGCCTTTGGCCCCTACGACGGGATTAGGCTGATGCCATAAACCAGGAGCACACCAATGAGTAGTGATCCAAAGGATCCCACCTATCTCTTGGTGCTGGTAATGGACAGCACATCAGCTAGCCTAAGACACGGGGCATTGGCCAGAGCCTATCATTTAAAACTAAAAGGGGGAGATGTAGAGAGCTACACTAAGCCGGCAGCCTCCATTACAAGATGGTGCCGGCAATCGGTTTCTTCTCCCCTTAGCACATAGTCTGCGCATGTGCCTAGGGCCAGAGCGCTCTAAGTCTCAGCCCATCTGCACATGTGCTAGGGCCCAAACGCGCCAAGTCACAGCCTATCCCGAGGCGTCTCATGAGGTAATGAGCAAACAGCCAATCAGAGATGAACACGCCGCTCCAGGGTGTATATAAACAGTGCATTGTCCAAGGTTCTCTCTCTCCTCGCCACATGGTAATAAAGGTTTGCTGCAGAAGGATCCTGTGTGTGTGTCCGTGTATTCCTGCCTGCGGGAAGATAGCGCGGACCACACATTATCATTATTTTAGGTATACTGACTGTCTTAGTCAGGGTTTCTCTTCCTGAACAAAACATCATGACCAAGAAGCAAGTTAGGGAGGAAAGGGGTTTTTAAGATTACACTTCTACACTGTTGTTCATCACCAAAGGAAGTCAAGACAGGAACTCAAGCAGGTCAGGAAGCAGGAGCTGATGTAGAGGCCATGGAGGGATGTTTCTTACTGGCTTGCTTCCTTGGCTTGTTCAGCTTGCTTTCTTATAGAACCCAAGAATACAAGCCCAGGGATGGCACCACCCACAATGGGCCCTTGATCACCAATTGAGAAAATGCTTTACAGCTAGATCTCATGGAGATCTAGCATTTGTAACCTGAAACTCCTTTCTCTGTGATAACTCCAGCTTGTGTCAAGTTGACACACAAAACCAGTCAGTACACTGACATTTAGGAACATCTATATTTCAGCAACTTAATTGATAAAGTACATTAATATTCTTTGTGTTCCACGTAGTAATTTTTCATCACATTTCTCCATCTTTTTGGGTCTTAATTTTCTCTGAGACAAAGTTTTGAAATTAAGCTAATTAGTAAATTCTTAGGTGATCTCTCTCTCCCCCCTCTTCCCACCTCCCTCTCCCCTCCTCTCTCCATATATATATATATATATATATATATATATATATAGCACAAAGAGTTACATGTCATACTTTAACTCAAATGTAGGAATCATTTTGTCCCAGGGCAGAGTCACATAAAATCCAAAATAAGTTGAAATGTAAGCATCTCACCAGACAGCCAAGTTAAGAGCACTTAGGAAAAGTCTTGAAGAAGGTTGCTACTCCAGTGAGCAAACAGATTATAAGAAACTTAAAAAAAATAGACCTTCTTACTGAAATGGAAAAATGTTTTGTTGGTCTAGACATGCCATCAAAGAAGCTACAATATTCCCTTAAGCCAAACTCTAATACATATAGAGGCAGGCCATATATCTTCAGTTCTATGACATTTGAAATAGGTGAGGAACCGTCACAAAACCGGAGGCTTGCTGAAGTTGGTCTATGAATTTGAAAAGAAAAATTTCTATCTATTATATCATGGTTCAAGGTTGGAGCTTTCATAAATTATACAGAAAATACGGACAACATAATAAGCGTGGCTACAGTATGAATGATATATTCAATACATATTAAATTTCCTCATATAGGAAATAAATATATGACTTTCAGAGGCAAATAAAATCAAATGCCTGACATTAAAATTTCAAAGGCTAAGCTTACATGATTACCAGTCACAAATAGAGCCAAAACATTTAAGAGGAAGCCAATATTTACTTCTCATTCCAAACATCCTGAGGTTATTAAAGATTTTTATCAATTCTACTTTGCCTGAGGTCCATGAAAGGAACACCAGACACCAGATTTACATATGTTACTGGATGTCTATGCATTTGTCACAAATCTCCCTTGTTATGATGAAATATACTCAATAATCAACTCAAAATAACTGTTCTACAGTTGTTTCTGTTCACTCATAGTTTCAGTGTGATGAGTTTATCAACAGTACTTTTCAAATTTTTTATTGATTATTTTGATTATTTACATTTCAAATGTTATCCCCTTTCCCGGTTTCCCCAATGAAAACCCCTCACTCCACACCCTCCCCTGTCCTCCAAGAGGGTGCTCCCCCATGAACCCACTGCCCTAGAATTTCCCTCTGCTGTAGCATTAAGCCTTCACTGAACCAAGGGCATCCCTGCCCTTTGATGCCATACAAGGCCATCCTCTGCTACATATTCAACTAGAGTCAAGATACCTCTATGTGTATTGTTTGATTATAAATTTAGTCCCTGGGAGCTGTGGTGGGTCTGGTTGATTGCTATTGGTGTTCTTCCTATGAGGTTGCAAACCCCTACAGCTCCTTCAGTCTTTCTCTGAACTCTTCCATTGGGGTCCCCCTGCTCAGTCCAATACTTGGTTGCAAGCATCTGCATCTGTATCAATAAGAACTGTGGCCAAACCTCCCAGGAGACATCCATATCAGTCTCCTGTCATCAAGGACTTCTTGGCATCAGTGTCTGGATTTGGTGGCTGGAGATGGGGTAGATGCACAGGTGGGACAGTCTCTGAATGGCTTTTCCTTCAGTCTCTGCTCCATTCTTTGTCCCTTTAATTCCTTTAGACAGGAGCAATTCTGGTTTAAAATTTTGAGAACTATGGTGGCCCCATCCCTCAATGGAGGGTGCTGTGCCTAGCCTCTGGATATCGTCTCTACAGGTTCTCTCTCCCCATTGTTGGGTATTTCAATGAATGTCATCCCCATTGGGTCCTGGGAGCCTCTTGCTTTTCTAGCATCTGGGACTTGCTGGTGGCTATCCCAAGTTTCCCATCCCTCATTGCTTCACACCTCTGTTCAATTTCCTGACCCTCTGTATATCTTCCTGTCATCTCCCACACCTGTTCCTGTTCCTCCTTTATTTCCTCTTCCATTCCTCTTTTCCTCCCAATCAGAGAGAAGGCTAAATATACAAATATCTCAAGAAATTAGACTCCAGAGAGCCAAATAGCCCTATTAAAAATGGGATACAGAGCTAAACACAGAATTCTCAATGAGGAATCTCACATGGCTGAGAAGCACTTAAAGAAATGTTTAACATCCTTAGTCATCAGGGAAACACAAAGCCAAACAATCCGGAGATTTCCTTCACACCAGTCAGACTGGCAAAGAAAATAAACTCAAGTGACAGCAGATGATAGAAAGGATGTAGAGAAAGAGGAACACTCCTCCATTGCTGGGTGGGATTGTAATCTGGTACAACCACTTTGGAAATCAGACTGGAGGTTCTTGAGAAAATTGAACATAATACTACCAGAGGACCCAGCTATACCACTCCTGGGCATATACCCAAAAGATGCTTCAACATATAACAAGAACACATGGTCCACTATGTTCATAGCAGCCTTATTTATAATAGCCAGAAGCTGGAAAGAACTCAGATGTCCATCAACAGAGAAATGGATACAGAAAATGTGGTACATTTACACCATAGAGTACTACTCAGTCATTAAAAACAATGACTTCATGAAATTCACAGACAAATGAATGGACCTAGAAAATATCATCCTGAGTGAGGTAGCAGAGTCACTAAAACATACACATGGCATGCACTCACTGATAAGCAGATATTAGGAAAAACGCTCAGAACATCCATGATACAACTTCCAAGCTGTATGAAAGTCAAGAAGATGGAAGACCAAAGTGTGGATGCCTCAGTCCTACTTAGAAGATATAACAAAATGATCACTTGTTCTTGAGCCTTTGGTTGCTGCTAAACATATGTATGTCAGGAAAGAAGTAAAAAACAAACAAATTAAAAACAGATAGAGGTATACAAATATTCAAAGAGTTACTTCAGCTTCCTAATAACATTATCTAAGGAATGCCTATTGTTAGTTTCCTGCCAAGATGATGCATCGTATTAGGGAGGATATTGGCAAACCTATTGAGAAACAGCCTGGAAAACTTTTGCCATACTAAATACCACAAGGACATTTATGACCATCCAGGAGAACTCAAAATATCTAAATTACTCTAAATGTAATGGGTAATGTTGAAGATTTCAGTACATCAAAGGCAGAGATAAGAGTCAACTAGGTAAAAGTAGGAAGAACCAAAGAAAAAAAACATCTGAAGATTCAATTGAATTGAACCCATACAACAGTTGATAAGGCAAAGCCAGGAATTGAGATGACTGTCTCCAATTAGAAAGAACTTGGGTAAAATACTATGAAGCATCCTCATCTTCTTTAATGTATCTCTTATGAAAATGGCAATTAAAGTCACAAACACAATTTTTTACTGTTTTGACAAATTGTCACAGAAATATCAGCCTTCAGAGAATATCATTTGTTTTATATTTTGTGAGTAATTAAATTTGAGTCTACATCTTCTGCCAGTAAAAAGATTATATATTCAGGTGAACATTGACAATTCTATTTATATACTGTTTTATAAGTTGTAGTATGTACATTTTCATGTGCATGTTACAATAATTTTAAAATGTAATTTTATGTTATTACAGACAATATGCTAAAATTCGATATAAGCAAAGCTTAGTTTGCCAAGAGAGGAAAATAATTAAGTGACTCACTTTACTCTTTATTGTTTATTGTCTTATCCTACAACCAATAACAATATTTCTAAAATATGATTTCACAGTATTTTGTTTTATTTTATTTGTATGTAGTGTTATTCAGACTTTTTATCACTGCACAACATTTCTGATATAAATCATGTGAAGTGTTAAGTTTAACTAATTTCACCAGCAAATTAAAATGGTTCCAGTACACAGTTCTTTGCTCTGTTGATTCATGATGTAATGGTGTTGCAGATCATCATGGTGGCTATAATAGGTTGCGAAGGCTACTTGGTTCATATTGAATAGCAAACAGCAAAAAACAGTGGAACTCAAACAATTTCTATCCCCTCCCCCCTTATTTTTTCAGTTCAGGCTCAAGGTCATTCACTTTCAGATGTAATCAAAGATTTTTGTTACTAAAAGTCAGTGATGGTTCGCAATTCAATCTAGCTGCCAATCAAATTAACTATTAAATTTCTGTCTTATTTAGAAAGGTTAGTAGTTTCTAATATTGACATGCTACCTAAACTAGCTATTTGGTAACTAAATAAATAAATAAACCTAAAAAAATAAATCTATTGATTGATTTAAAAAATAGTCCTGTATTAGAATGGCCAAATTAAAGGTACCCATAATACCAACAAAATGTTTCAATGGGATCTTATAGTTGATTCTAGGGAAAAAGATAAACAGGCAGCTGTTTTTTCAAGACAGTGTTTGCTGAGTCTAGGAATTTTCACACAAACTTCTTAGACACAAATCTTAATCAAATGCAATGGTGTATCATTGAACACCATATCCTGAAACTGATTGATCAGGACCATAGACTAGACTTGGGAACTGGCTGTGACATTGAGTTAAGATCTTACAGGGCTTTTAAGCCTAAAATCCACAAACATCTGTGCCAAGTTATTCCATCCCTCAAGGTTTAGGAATAGCAGCTTTCCTTAGAAACGTGTTTTATTGTACACTTACCCTCTTCCCATTGGTTGGGTTATTCACCTGTGGCAGGGGACTTGCCTTGCCTAACCTTTAGGACTTAATTTGCAAACCAGGATGTCAGTACACTTCTCTTTCTGCCAAGCAGAATGTCAGTTCCCAGGGAGGCCTTGGGAACTTATATTTTACTAGACTCCTACTCAAAATGGAAGTCTTTTTTCAAATAGCTCTTTAAATTGATGCATGTGTTTCTATTTTTGAAGGGGGGGGTAAGTCCCAGGGGTAGCTTATAAAAGTCAAAACCATAAAAGCTTATATATAGGTTAGGAAGTGCAACCTTTCTGTTAGTTCAATCCAAGCTTATTGTGGTTAACTATACAAATCAGTTTTCATTGACTACTATCATGATTGGTTTTCAAGAACACCAAAGCACAGAACATCCTAGCAACAGCTGTAACAGCACATAAGAATAAGTCCTTATGATATGTGTAACAGCACAAAATGACTGGCTAGACAGGTTACAGTTACACAGGCCTGAACATTTGACCTAGGCCTGAACCTTTTACCTAGGCCTTAACAATATTGAAGTTTCTAACTAAATATACTTTTCCTTTAAAGACTCAGGTTTCTGGACGTGCACTAAAAGGAAGAAAATACTGAGTGCAGATACTTACAGAGCTTTTGTTGTGATCAAACTTGGAAACAACACAGATGTCCAGTGATGGGCAAAGGAATAAAATGTAATCTCTCCAGTATTAAATATAAAGGATATAACTAAGTAAATGGAAGAATATTTTATGTAAATTCCAATGGAAATATGTGATTAGAATAGTTGCAGGGATAAGTGACTGAAACAACCTATTATTCTAGACAAAGCATAATTACCAAAAGAATAAAGATATCAGTGGTTCCTGGGAGTGTGGAAGAAGTAATATTCTATTTAAAATACATGGCTCTCACAGAATTTTTATAATAGTGACAATATTTCATATAAGAATACAATGATGATATGTTTTATACATTTGATATAGATTGAAATAAATGTGTTACTCTGGTGGTAGGTATTAATAATGGGAAAATGTGCAAATTGGGATTAAGTGGAGCTATTTAAAAAAACCTGTGAGCTCTTAACAATTTTGAAATGAAGCTAAAATTTATCCTAACACTCCTCAAGTGTGGCAGGAGAAAATGTCTCATCAATTGACAGTTCGTACTCTCCTACACAGGATGCAAGTTTGTTTCCCAGCACCATCATGTGACTTATGCACGTGTAACTCCAGGTTCAGGGAATGCAATGTCTCTGGCTTCTTTAAGCACTCACTTTCATAGACTCATACTTAGACAGAAGTTCTCACAAATAAATATCAAAACATATCTTTGAAAAAACTAAAACTAAAACATTTTACAACAACAACTACCAAAAGAACAAACCACTCATATTGCATGTTTTAAAATTTCTGCGTATCTATTCTAGTGGATAATTAGGCAATACTAATTTTAATTTATTAAAATAAAACATAATGAAGGCTAATACCCTACTGATGGTTAAATTAAAGTATCGAAACTGTAGGACAACCAACAAATATTTTACAAAACAGAAAAGAAAAAAATATTTGTCAGTTTTCTATTATAGCTATTTTTTCTCTTATTTTATTAGTAATATTTTATTTTAACAGGCTTATGTTTTGGATAAATATGGATATTTTATTTATTTAGTATAATAATAGAATAAACGACAGTCCAAGAATACCCATCAATCCTTTCTCATAGAGACTGAAACTATTACATACATATCATGGATAGAATTAAGTAAAATAAAATATTCAGTTTTACTTGAAAGTTCATTATGTAGCATTACATTTGTAATCCTCAAAATGTTAAGTGACAACTCACACATTTATCTGCAGAGATGTATTTTTTAACTATCTAATGCCTACAGATAATTCAGTCATCTTAATTTTAAACATGTAATAGCCTTTTGATATCTTTTCAGTTACTTTATGTGGAAAAGAAGAAATAACAAATATCCCAGATTTTTACAGTCTAGATGTGTATAGTAATCTTTTATGAGTTTTTACTTGTAACACATATAAATTAGGATCAGCTGTCCATATTTCTCCCAGTTATCTGTCCAAATATGTACCTGTACAAATCTTAGAAAGCTTACAAAGAATATGGAAAATATTCAACAATTAGTTATAATTTAACTCAATTTCTCACTGCATACTTCTTGAAAAAGTAGTATATTTTATCCAATAGGCAGGGAAAGAAAAGGAAAGGTAAGAGTGTGGGGAGAGGAGAAAGTTGTGGGAAAGAGAAACCTTGCAAATTTCCATCTAAGAAGCAAAATGATAGCCTTGATAGTCTTCATGTGTGTAGTAAAATTAATTACTTCTCCTATTCCTTTATTATCCATAGATCATCCATTTACATGATTATTGTTCTTCATGACTTTAATGTGTGTTGTTTCTAGTCTTATACCAGATGAAGAGCTATGAGTTGTTATTAGCTGATGAAATGAGACTAAATTGTCTGCAAGGGTAAGCCATCTGATAGGTTAACCTGCCCTAATATGCTTAGATAAGCACATATCTGTATGGACAACCCTTAATAGACTCAGTAGGTTATAAAAATAATTACACAGAAACAGGTCATGATTTTGATAGGGAATTGGGGCAAGAGAATAATTATGTAAATATTCAAATTTCAATACAAGAAATAATTTAAAGTTATGGTTATTAGTTACAAAACAGTATGTATATTAATATTATCTTACAATTTCATTAAAATGATGAATTCATATTAATTTTACCATAATAAAAAATAAAATTTATATTAAAAAGTAATCTACCAATTTAACTGTTGGAGCTCAGAGCTAACACTAAGTAACTAATGCTGCTTCTTGACTTGGCCCTGGACTCCTTGGTTAAAATATCAAGGTGCTAAACAATGTCAAGGCAAAAAATACCATTTTAATAATTAAGAGATTGTGTATTACTCCTGACTTAGAAAAATAATCAAATCAGACCAGCAGGACCCAGGTACCCAGGAACTCCACCCTACCAGTGGCACAGGTTCCTTCCTGTCTGGGCCAGTGCCTTAAGCAGATTTTGAGTGCCACTCCACAGCCAGTCCCAAAACACCCAGAGAAAACTCCAGTCCCAGGTGCTCTAACACTCCCAGAATCATAGGATCAGAAGTGAGAAAGAGACAACATCTGCCTCAACACTGGGAGTAACTGGGACCAGCAGGACCCAGGGACCCAGGAACTCCACACAACCAGTGGCACAGATTCCTTCCTGTCTGGGTCAGTGCCCTGAGCAGACTTTGGGCTTGAAATCCACAGCTAGTCCCACAACATCCAGAGAAAACTCCACTCCCATTGGCTCTAACACACCCAGGATTATAGGATAAGAGGTGTTCTGAGCAGACTTTGGGCTCTCTATCTCTACAGCCAGTCCCACAACACCCAGAAGAAGCTCCACTCCCAGGCACTCTTACAAGACCCAGACCACAGGATCTCAGGAACTTGGTCACACCAGGATCTCAGGGTCCCAGAGGCAGCTTGACTCCCAGGAGCTCTGACACACCCAAGATCTTAGGATCACAGGAACCTAGAATAACAGGGTCACAGAGACAGCTGAACTCAGGAGTTCTGACACAACCAGGATCACTGGTAGGACATGCTGCAGTCAGATATAGCAAGGGCAGGTAGTACTAGAGATAATCCAGTGTCAGGAGGCAAGCATAAGAACATAAGCAAGAGAAACCAAGATTACCTGGCATGATCAGAAACCAATTCTCCCACCATAGCAAGTCCTGGATACACCATCACCCAGGAAAAGCAAGATTCAGATCTAAAATCACTTCTCATGATGAAGAGAAAAGACTTTAAGAAGGACATAAATAACTCCCTTAAAGAAATACAGGACAGGGGCTGGAGAAATGGACTGAGTAGAGGGTCTCCAATGAAAGACCTGGAGAAAGGACCCAAGGAGTTGAAGGGGTTTGCAGCCCCATAGCAGGAACAACAATATGAACTAACTAGTACCCTCAGAGCTCCCAGGGACTAAAAATAACAACCAAAGAGTACACATGATGGGACTCATGGCTCCACCTGCATATATAGCAGAGGATGGCCTAGTCAGTCATCAATGGGAGAAGAGGCTCTTGATCCTGTGAAGAATCTATGCCCAATGTAGGGGAATGCCAGGGCCAGGAAGTGGGAAAGGGTGTGTTGGTGAGAAGTAGGGGAAGGGAATAGGGTTTTGGGGTTTTTTTTTTGTTTTTTTTTGTTTTTGTTTCTGTTTTTGTTTTTGCTTTTTGGGGAGGGGAAACCAGGAAAGGAGATATCATTTGAAAAAGAAATAAAGTAAATATATAATTTAAAAAAAAAAAAAAAAAAAAAAGAGCACAGACTGGTCTTCCAAAGGTATTGAGTTCAAATCTCAATAACCACATGGTGGCTCACAACCATCCATAATGAGATCTGATGCCCTCTTCTGGTGTATCTGAAGAACAGTTACAGTGTACTTAGATATAATAATAACAAATAAAATTTAAAAACAAGAATTACAGGACAACACAGGTAAACAGCCAGAAGTCCTTAAAGAGGAAACACAAAAATCCCTTAAAGAATTACAGGAAAACACAAGGAATCAGGAGAAGAAAATGAACAAAACCACCCAAGACCTAAAAATTGAAATAGAAACAATAAAGAAATCACAAAGGGAGACAACTCTGGAGTTAGAAAACCTAATAAAGAGATCATAGTCATAGTTGTAAGCATCACAAACAGAATACAAGAGATAGAAGAGAAAATTTCAGGTGCAAAAGATACCATAGAAAACAATGACACAACAGTCAAAGGAAGTACAAAAAGCAAGAAATTCCTAACCCCAAACATCCAGGAAATCTAAGACACAATGACAAGACCAAACCTAAGGATAATAGGTATAGAAGAGTGTGAAGATTCCCAACTTAAAGGACCAGTAAATATCTTCAACAAAATTATAGAAGGAAACTTCCCTAACCTAAAGAAAGGGATGCCCATGAACATGCAAGAAACCTGCAGAACTCCAAATAGACTGGACCAGAAAAGAAACTCCTTCTGTCACATAATAATCAAAATACCAAATGCACTAAACAAAGAAAGAATAATAAGAGCAGGAAGGGAAAAAGGTCAAGTAATATATAAAGGCAGATCTATCAGAATTACAACAGACTTCTTACCAGATACTATGAAAGATCCTGGGCAGATGTCATACAGACCCTAAGAGAAGACAAATGCCAGCCCAGGCTACTATACCCAGCACAACTCTCAATTACCATAGATGGAGAAAACAAGATATTCCATGACAAACCAAAAGTTACACAATATCTTTCCACAAATCCAGCCCTACAAAGAATAATATATGGAAAACAGCAAACAAAGAAGTAAACTACACCCTAGAAAAAGCCAGAAAGTAATTTTTTAACAAACCCAATATAAGATAGCCACACAAACATAATTGGACCTCTAACAACAAAAATCACATGAAGTAATAATCACTTTTCCTTAATATCTCTTATCATCATTGGACTCAATTCCCCCCAAAAAGGCATAGACTAACAGACTGGATATGTAAACAGGACCCAAAATTTTGTTGCCTACAGGAAACACACCTCAGTAACAAAGGCAGACACTAACTCAGAGTAAAAGGCTAGAAAAACTTTTCCAAGCAAACAGTCCCCAAAAAACAAGCTGGGGTAGCCATTCTAATATCAAATAAAATCAACTTCCAACCAAAAGTTATCAAAAAAGATAAGGAAGGACACTTCATATTGGTCAAAGAAAAAATCTTCCAATATGAACTCTCAGTTCTGAATATCTATGCTCCAAATGCAAGGGCACCCACATTTATAGAAGAAACTTTACTAAAGCTCAAAACACACAATGTACCTCACACAATAATAGTGGGAGACTTCAACACCCCACTCTCAGCAATGGATATAGATCATGGAAACACAAACTAAACAAAGACACAGTAAAATTAACACAAGCTATGAACCAAATGGATCTTACAGTTATTTATAGAACATTTTAACCTGAAGTAAAAGAATATACTTTCTTCTCAGCACCTCACTGTACCTTCTCCAAAACTGACTGTATAATTGGTCACAAAACAGGCCTCTACAGATAGAAGAAGACTGAAATCATCCCATGCACCCTATGAGATCACCATGAACTAAGGCTGATCTTAAATACCAACAAAAACCTTGGAAAGCACAAATACACAAGGAAGCTGAACAATGCTCTACTCAATGATAACTTGGTCAAGGAATAAAGAAAGAAAGAAATTAAAGGCTATTTAGAATTTAGTGAAAATGAAGACACATATCCAAAGCTATGGGACACAATGAAAGCAGTGGTAAGAGCAAAACTCATAGTTTTAAATTCCTCCAAAAGGAAACTGAAGAGAGCTTGTACCAGCAGCTTGACAACACACCTAAAAGCTCTAGAACAAAAGGAACCAAATACACCCAACAGGAGTAGACCACAGGAAATATTCAAAGCAGGGCTGAAATCAACCAAATAGAAACAAAAAGAACTATACAAACACTGAACAAAACCAGAAGCTGGTTCTTTGAGAAAATAACAAAATAGATAAACCCAGACTGACCAGAGGACATAGAGACAGTATCCAAACTAATAAAATCAGAAATGAAAAGAGAGTCATAACAATGAAGTATGTCTTAAAATAATTATTCTGTTTGTTGAATATTAACAGTTGAAAATATTAGAATCATGTTCTACAAACATCAGGGAAATATTGATAATTTTTCTCACTGTGCTTGAAATTAGCATTTTCTTAATGCATAACTTCAAAGAGTTTTTGCTATTTTGAAAATTTTAAAATATACTTACTGATAAAATAATTTCTCTCCTATAAACACTGATAATCTTTTTTAAGTAAACTGACTGTTAGACAATGTACACAGATATATAATGCATTTTAAATACTCCCTCACTATGTCAAGTGATATATAAGAGCTTTTGAATATATTCCTTAATGATTCATTTTTTAATATTTTATGCTCTTTTACTATGTTTAACTCCCAAAGAATATTCTGTATGTTCTGAAACAATTTAGTATTCAACATTAGATATAGGATCTTCAGTTGTGGATAGTATTAAATATTCATTAATAATATTTTTAGGGAGTGAAAGGATATGAATATAAAATCTGAACAAATTTTTTTGTATTATTTGATTCACAAAATACTCAATATTATTAATATGTTTGATGTATGAGATGCATTTAAATAATAAAAAACATTAAGGAAAAGAAGGTAATCTCTTCAATGGATAGAAGGCAGAGTGGTAGAAGGGTGGCAAGGTTTCTTCTATGTTGTTGTGGAAAGAGTGTGGAAGTTTCCCTTCTATCACAATGGGATCTAAGTAGAAATTCCTATGTGCTTTTCTTGAGAAAACAATTTTAACATCTATAAAAAATGTACTATACACCACCTCTCCTCTCACCCAGATCCACTCCCTGACTTATCTTCATCTTCCCTCAGACAAGAGCAAACCTCCCACAGACATCAACCAAATTTGTCATAGCATGCTACAATAAAACCTGGTACATATCACATGAAAGCTGGAAAGGCAGCCAAGTAGGAGAAACAGGGTCCCAAAAGCAGGCAAGAATCAGAGACAACCTCCACTCACAGTTAGGAATCCTACAGTAACACCATATGTTCCAAAGTGATTCCTTAAAGCTGAACCATCCCATCTATCGGCAGGTGGAGCCCTTTTCTAAATAAATAAATAAATAAACAAACAAATAAATAAATAAATAAATAAAATCTTAGTAGATTCAAGAGTTTGCAAAGTCTTACTTGGTTCTTCAGAAAGATCATCAGAAATATTCTTAGCGTTACTCTTTTTTTTAAATTAGATTATTTTCTTTATTTACATGTAAAATTTTCCTTTCCCTGGTTCCCCTCCAAAAAACAAACAAACAAACAAACAAACAAAAACAACAAGAACAAACTCCTTTTGCCTCCCCTCTCTCCTGACTAGCACTCTTATAGACCATAAGAAAGAATCAGTGATATGGACGATATAGATAGGAAGATAATTTTAGCAAATATTTTTATAACATTCAAGAATATAATTTTTCTGCTTTAAAAACCCTCTCATTATTATTAATAGTAATAAAAATAGAAAAATCCCTATGCAGTAGTAAAATAAATTTCAGTTGAGAATTATTTCTGCTTGCTTTAGTGTTTAATCTCTCAGGTGAAATGTTCTAAGATTTGTGATTGCTTTTCAGGATTGGGTGAGGATTCACTTCTCTGCATTTTCCTTCTGCTATGTTTCTATCATTTTTTACAAAAATATCTTTGCTTATGAATACTTAATCACATATCATCAGAGTACCTAAGACACTTGAAATTCCATTATGAGGTTGGAGTTTCTTAGAGCAGAGGATCACATCATGATCCATGTATATTTTCATCAGCTTCTACTCCTCCCTGCATCAAACAGAAGCAGTGTAGATCCCCAAAATAAAATACCATTTCAGTTAACTGACACAAATGTCTTACTTGACAATGCTGTTGTTGATATTTGGTGCCCTCAGTAGCTGGCAAAATTATTCAAACGTTCAACCATCACTTAGAAACCTGATGATGAAGGTTTTCTAGTAAAATGTTTTCATTTTCCTCTACCCAAAAAGAGGCATAATTTCTTTTTTTATGAACAATTTCTACAATGATACAAATTTGTATTATTTTCAGGGGCATAGATTATTTACATGAATACTTATTATTACATAAAGTGATCTTTCTGGTATGACCAAATTCCTATTTGGAATTACATCTATATCTGAGAGTTCTGTGGGTGACTGGTTATAGGTTAAAAAAAAAAGTACAATCTACTAGGGAAAAGACTAATTGTTAGGCAACAATGTGTAAAAAGGCCATTTCCTACAAATGTCTAAATTGAATATTTTGGTCTCTTTTTGTTTGTTTGTTTGTTTTTTGTTTTTGTCTTTTTTTTTTAAAGACAGGGTTTCTCTGTATAGCCCTGGAATTCACTCTTGTAGACCAGACTGGCCTCGAACTCAGAAATCTGCCTGCCTCTGCCATTGCTGGGATTCAACACATGCACCACAACTGCCTGGTGAATATTTTAGTGTCTAATGAGACATTTTAAAGTATTTCATTAGATAAACTAAGTTTTACTTATTCTACAAAGAACATATGTAGTATGAATGTGAAATATGTAATAACCAATACATATCTTTATATAGGACTTCCTTTTTCTTCTTAATATTCACTTAGAACTGTCTATGTAGACTAGATTAGTCTTGAACTCATGGAGATGCCCTGCCTTCTGCCTCTTAAGTGCTGTAGTGTGAGGTTTGTGCAACCATAACCTACCTACATGATACTTTCCATTAATCTACTCAGATGATCTCGGGATTATTATGTAAATGTACATTTGTTAGATGATGAATCAGATTCTGAAAAAGAAAACCTTTATAAGTTATTTAACATCACACATATGGTAATAACAAAGCAGAATTTGAACTCAGTTCAAGTTTCAAAGCTTCTATTCATTTGACTTTAGAAGAGGCCTACCAATTGCCAATAATGCTTTAGGAGTGTATTCAAAGATAGCTATAGCATAAATATTTTGGTATTTTTAGTACATTTCATAGCAATTTTGCTTGCTTCAGAAATCAACAGTCATATTTAAAGCTGAGAATACAGCTTATCACCATGATTATATACTTGGAATAATTTTTACCAAAGAGTAAAATTAAAAACAAAACACTTCTAAATGAATCCTGTAGAAAATGAAAGCATTAACGGTCCTGTGCTGTGCCCTGGCTGACTTTCTATATGATACCTTATAGCGTTTCAAGTTAAATATATCCATTTTGACCTCTATTTAAGTCTCCCTTGAAACTAACATTTTATTGGTTTTAACTATATTGATTTTTCAATTGAAGCTAGCATTCTATTCACATGAAAGTTCATTTGTTATGGCTTTCCATTTATAAGCCCCTGCATCTTGATTTAAAGTTATTTTCTTGTAGAAACTAAAGTTTGTAGGTCAATCCCGAAGAATGAGTATAACCACAAATATAGCAGTTGCCTCATAAAATTATCTTCTACTGCTTCTCCGTGACCTCTGTCAAGGAAATAACACTCAAACCTGCGTCAGCATGAGCAGCTGTGGATGCCGCTGTTAGAGAGCCGTGACCTTCCCTCTCAGGGGTAGTGCCCAACGGGGAGGGAGCAGTGATTTTCTCAGAGTCAATGTTATTAACGCCAGCATAAATCAGAAAATGCTGTCTCAAATCTCAAAATTAGATACCACAGTTTATAAAAAGAAGTTAACTTTCCCTTTTAATAAATCAACTCAAGTTCTATGTAGACATTTATAGAAATGTTAATGAAAATAGGGTGAGGATTTTTATATTTTCAAACTTAATTTCTAATAAGATTTCAAATGGGCATACAATCATGCATGTCTTTTGACAGAAGAAAAGTAGAAATCATGGAGTGTGTTTCTCAATCAGAGGTTCTCAGCAGAGCTCTCATGGCAGAGGGTGATGTTTCTGAGCACTGCAGGCATGTTCACTAGCCGTCACCATTAGTTGTATGGTACTGAGCTTGACCGATTCAAACCATGAAGAGATGAAAAAAGCAGCTTTGTTGCCTGATCAAAGTTATGCATTGTAGTTAGAAATGTATACTGTAGATTTTGTAGAGGAAGAATAGGTACTATAAAATGTACAGATGTGCATGCATTTGTGTGTGTTTGTGTCTGCATGAGTGTGTGTGTGCATAAAATGAAAAATGGACCCACATAAGCTATGACATGCATATTTGTACACATTTACTTAAATATATACACATACACTTTAAAATAACCAATTTTATCTGATTATATAATCCCTTCTTAATTCTCAGCTGGCAGTAATCATATTACACTCAATACCAGAAAGCTCTGAATAAGACCCAAATTATCTTCCATGCTGATTAGCATATCTGTTTTAGACTTTAGCTGCATCAAAATGCCATAGTTTGTAATGAACTTAATAAATTAAATGAAGGTAAGGTTACTATTTCTGTATTTGTTTATATTTCTTATTTTTAAATTTTTTTCAATTTTTTATTGGATATTTTTATTTACATTTCAAATATTATCCCCTTTCCAGGTTTCCTCCCCAGAAACTCCCATCCTATTCCCCCTCCCTCTGTTTCTATGAGAGTGTTCCCCAACCCACCCACCTACTCACTCCTTCCTCCCACCCTGGCATTGCCCTACACTGGGGCATTGAGTCTTCACAGGACCAAGGACCTCTCCTCCCATTGATGACTGATAAAGCCATCCTCTGCTAAATATGTGGCTGGAGCCATGGGTCCCTCCATGTATACTCTTTGGTAGTTGGTTTAGTCCTTGGGAGCTCTGGGGGGTCTGTTTGGTCGATATTGTTGTTCTTCCTATAGGGTTGCAAACCCCTTCAGCTCCTTCAGTCCTTTCTCGAACTCCTCCATTGGAGACAAAAATAGTTGTTTGTGTTGTGATGAAGAAGAAAAGTTCCTACACCGTGGATGACAATTATGAAATTAAGTTCTGACATACTACTGATGTTAATGATTTAAAGGAAATAATATCTTCAAATATCACAAATTATTTCATGAGACTATGAAATCTTAAATGTAATTTTATTCCAATTACCCTTAGGGCTTTTTATTAATTGTATGTGACTTGTAGAATAATATGGGAGAAGTGTATGCACTTGAAATCACGTCTTTGGATAGATTATATGGAGACACCATTTTAGTATTTGATCAAGCTGAGGAAGGTTGTCAAAAAAAGTTTGCACTACTAGATTTCCTTCATTGTTTTGACTTTTTCAGCATTTGACTTTTGCTCTCTACAATTGTCAATCTTAAAAGGAAAGAAGAAAATCTATCTAGTCCAATACTCCCATCGTTTCTTTAATTAATTTTACTAAATGACAATTGATAGTCCACAAGTAAACTACTATTTAGTTCAAAGAGACAAATAAATAAAAATATCAGGGAAGATATAAAGAAAGCTGATAGTTTAAATTAAATGAGCAGAGAAATTCTTTTTCAATAAAAATTTATACAATATCATATTCAGTGGAACTGTAATGAACACAGAGGCAATTGACATGAGTGAAGGAGGGAATCAAGGCACTATGTGACCTTACAGTCCTTGCTAAGAGATCCGCTTTTGTTCTTGAGAAGATGAAGAAATCTTCGACCAACTGTGATAGAACTGTGACAGGAAATTGTTGGCTTTTATAAGAATCACTTATACTACTAGGGGAAAATAAATGAACAGTGGTTGATAGGAGCACTGGAAGCTTTTGCAATAAGGAAGGTGAAAAAGCTAGTGTAGGAGAGGAGATGGAGGTGGGGAGAAGTCAGGCCCCCGATCTATTTGGAAGGTGGAGCTGACATAACTTGAGATAGATGGGATGCTCTCTAGGAGACAGCAGTGTCTTGGTAATATCTGTTTTCCCCAAAGGCCATTTATCTTCTAATACCTGCTAGTCACTCAAAACTTTTACTGCCTGAACCTTGTGACTCATTTCAAACAAAGTGTTCTAGAGACAAGACCATGCTGTGTATACTCTGAAAATAAAACCAAATACACAGCCATTTCTGTGTGTTTTAGGAGTTTTTTTCTTAATATAATGCAGAATCAGCTTATGATCCTTTCAGCACATATCTATGAATTTGAGAGTAGCACCATTTCACTTTTGGCATTTGTTTTATACATCTCTCCTCAAAAACATCATCCATTACCTTTGGCATCTTCCATCTCCTAAGGAAATGCCAGTAAGAGATACTCCATTCTGTTCCTGCTGACCATAATCTCTTCATGTTGACCACTTTCTACTTTTTCAGGTAGTTACTACATATTTATTGAATTTAAGAATTGGTGTGCCTGGGAGATAAAATTGCTTGCTGTTCAAGCGTAAGGACCTGAGTTTCAATTCTCCAAAAGTCTGTACAAAGCCAGATGTCTAGACTGACCATTTATAATACCAGAACTCCTACATGAAGGAAGGAAGTAGTGACACGAAAATTACTAAGAACTCTTGGACCAGCTAACTTCCTATATGCAAAGGACAAAAAGCATCTGAGGGTCTGGGTCGGAAATAAGGTAGAAAGTGAAGATGAATGCACAAGACTGTCCTCTAGCCTCCCAGCAGTATATGACTGCTGCTGCAGAACATATACGGCACATATTCATAAGAAATCACACACACACACACACACACACACACACACACACTCACACACACACACACATACTCACACACATACATACACACACACACTCACACACATACACATACACACACACACTCACACACACATACACACACACTCACACATACATACACACACAGACACACACACTCACACACACACACTCACACACACACATACACACACACTCAGACACACATACACACACAGACACACACAGACACACACACACACACTATGGTAAGGGGGAACATACCCTGTAACCTATACTTACTTTGGTTCACATTGGAGAACAATCACATAGGCTCCAATCTGCCCTCCTTTAAAAAGGAGAAACTGGTTATTAGTTAATAAATTTGCTGTAGATCACAAAAGAAGTGAGAATTTATCCAAGGTCCATATAATTCTAAACAGACTCTTGTTTTTCAAATTATGGTGTCTCATTCATACCTGCCATTCACATTTTAAAGAATGTTCTTTGCCTTTCCATTATATCCTTATAGAGTCCAAGAACACACGTTTGAAGACTTTCTACATTATTTGAATACCTAGAACTAGACTATTCTTTAACTAAAAGATAAAAAACAAACAAAGTGAAAGCATACAGAAACATACATGAACTAATCTAAAACTTAAATGGGCAAACTCTAAAATCAATATCCTAATTAACAATGCTGTAGACTTTTGCATAATGATCTTAATGTTTGTTAAATAATTTATTTGCAAAGAATCTGTACAGGAGAAAAATAGGAAGTGAGGGGAAAAATGGGAAATGGAGGGAGGGAAAATAAAGATTTCATTATGAATGACCATGCCATATGATGTATGTAGGAAAAGGAGTACATTTAGACCTCTAAGACACCAATCCCAAAATCACTGAAACCTTTGCTATCATTTTCCCTCTATGACAAGGATTCTTTTCCTTTCTGCCATAACAATTATGATTCTATTACCTCAAAATGTTGTATTTTTCTGTGAAATGGCCATGCGGGTGTTAGCAGACCCATACAAATGCTTTGGTTTATGTGGTCTCAGACTGAACCATAAATCCTGTAATTCCTAGAGGTAATGTTCACTATCCAAAGATTGAGCTACAGAAATACCCATGGCACTGTAGAATATTCTTGACTTCTAGGACACACACAACTTCAAGTGGCTACTCCAAGTTTCCCCAAGTATTTAGTTTGAAGTCAAGTGAAAATAAAGCAAAAATTTTAGATGATGTTGAAAACCAACTATTTTAACTGGGCAAGATTTCTAAAGGAATCGATACTCTTACACACATACACACATGCAGGTTTTCATCCAGACTGGCATTAAATATAGAAACATATTTAGAAACATATTTAAATATAGAAACGTAAGTTTAGAAACATAGGCTTCTCACTAATGTCCCTTTTTTACCCATAGAAAGGTTACTAAAGAGGATAGGACTAATCTACCATAGTCTCTTGCCTCTTTCAGCATGTCTCCAGGGACAAATTTAACTATGACCAAGGAGGAATGGGAAGCACACTCATATGGACACACATACATAAATTTGGCATCCAGCTGCATGAGCTATCAGCGGAAGCAATTAAAGTACCTTGAAAATCAGAGTATTCATTATACAGATGTGGACAGAGAGGTAAGTTATTGTATGCAGCATGTTTATGGCATCCATATAAACAAGGAGGAAGCATTGCGGGTGTACAGCTGGATGAGTGAAACAAGTTTTGCTTATCTGGTGGAGCGATGTCTGTAAGGAAGCAGAATTTTAGCCATAAATACCCAGCGAGAAAGGCTTTGATGACCTTATCTGTATACACTTTCACCCTTCACCCTTGGATTAGGGAAAGCAATGCCATGCTTCTAAGCCTCATCAAAGGGTGAGGCCTTGCTGTTCCTCCATTGTCTGAGATCCTTGAGTCTTTGATATGACCCACGTACTAGTTCATTCAGACTTCACTTCTTCATAGATCCCTCAGATCTTTACAGTCTTTGTGTTATTGATCTATGCTATATGGTGAGGAATTTGATGAATACTATACTTACCTTTGGATACTGGAATTAACCTATAGCATCGTGCATATGGCTTTGTTCATAACACCTCATGATTTCTTCATATCTAAGGACATGATTTTTATGAATTATAGGTTGCTAAATGTGTGTTTCTCTAACCTGTATCATTCAGTCTTCAGTTTAGAACATGGTCCAGAAATAAATAAACTCTGAAATGTAGAAAACTGATGTTCAGAATTTTCTTTGTTTAATTAATCATTTTATTTACATTACAAATGCTGCCCCAATCCTGGTCTCCCTTCACAGATTTCCTCCTCCAAACTCCCTTTCCCTCTAAGAGGGCATCTCACCCCTGGGTATCAGCCCCCTACCCTGGAGCATTAAATCTATGCAGGATTAGGCACATCCTGCCCCACTGAGCCCAGACAAGGTAGCCCTCTACTATATATATTCCAGGGGCCTCAGAGCAATCAACGAAGATGTATGCTCTTTGGCTGATGGCTCATTCTTTGGGGGCTCACAGAGTTCCAGGCTAATTAACACTATGTGTCTTCCTCTGGGGTTCCTATGCATTCAAGGCCTTCAATCCTTCCTGCAATTCTTCCATAAGGGTCCCAGACCTCCATCTAATGCTTGACTGTGCGTATGAGCATCTGTTTCAGCCCTCCCAGAGGACAGTTATGCTAGGCTACTGTCTGTAAGCATGACAGGGTGTCATTAATAGTGTCAAGCATTAGGAACTCCAAATGGGATAAGTCTTCTATCAGGTCTCTCACTGGTCAGCTATTCATTCAGTCTCTGCTCCACCTTTGGGCCTACAATTTTTGGGGGCAGCACCAATTTTGGGTCAAGAGTTTTGTAGGTGGGTTGGTGTTCCAGTCTCTCCACTGAGAGTTTTCCATGGCTATTGGAGGTTGTTTCTTCAGATTACAGGTCCCTACTGTTGTTGTTCAGCTAAGGTTACTTGAATTGACTCCTGGGATCCTTCCCCATCCCAGGACTCTGGGACTTCCTAGAGATTCCACTCATCCCCAACCCCTGCTAGCTACATATTTACATTCATTTTCCTTGCCCTCTGGGCCTCACTTCTGTCTCTATGCTTATGAGATCCTGACCCCCTACTTCCCTCCATTTCCCCTCCCCGCCATCCCTGACCATAAGTTTAATACAGAGCAACAGTGATTAAACAATAACAACACCACCACCATGGCATTGGTACAGAAACAGACAGGCTGTTCAATGGACTAGACTCAAAGACCCAGAAATGAACCTGCACATCTATGGATGCTTAGTTTTTGACAAAAAATGACAAAACCATAGAATAGAAAACAGTATCTTCAACGTATGATGCTGCTTTAACTGGCAGTTGGCATGGAGGCCTATCTTCACGCCTAGATATATATTTTCCTGAGGATTGGCTTCTCAAATCATTTTAGTTTTTCTCATTACCTGCCAGGAGCCATGGCCTTAACCATGGCCTTGTGGAAAATTACTAGCTTACACATACAGCCCTGAGAGAACATGTGTAGTCTAACAGTAAGAACATTTGTGGGTGTGGAGAATACTGTGACCATTGGTTCCAGGAACTGAAGATTGCCACCTGGCCTTCAGAAAGCCCAGAGCTCTTCCCCCTCCCTTGAAGCTTCCTTCTGTTTTATATTGCAGTCCCTGAAGTACAGTTTTTCTGAGCTTGATTAGACAACTGTCTTGCTCTCATTCTTCGTGTCTCTGGTTCCTCTCAGTCTTTCTTCCCTGCCCTAGGTCCCTGCTGAATGCCCTGCTGGTCGGGGCAATTCCCATGAAAAAAGGTATTTGAAACTATGTAAGAAAATGAGCTTTATATGTGACTTATGAATTTCAAGAGTACCATCCATCATAACAAGGATGGAATAATACAGTGAACAGTTTTCAAGCCATAGAGGCAGGGTCAGACCATGCAATGTGGACAACTGCTCACATAGCATTGGATCAGGAAGCAGAAAGATAGCCAAGGAAATCCTTTTCCAGTTAGCTCTGAAAACTAAGATAGGTTTTTATCTTTTTAACGTAAATACCTAGCACTCTTGATCTGTACCTACATTGTATACATCTGTACATTGTGACTAGATTTGACAGAGACTTGAGACCCACATTACTTGAGATTTCATCTTAATCAACTCTAAGCACAAAATGTTATTTATTCTGTATTCCAAGAGAGTGATGTACAGATAATATTCTTATTAATCTAATTATGAATAATCATGAGTAGATTCTATAAAGCAGAAGATATACCCTGAGTATTGGAAAAAAGAAATCAAACTCAAAATCTGTGCTGTGTTCTATATAGCATACAGATACATTTTTTCTCCAAAAGATTACTATGAAAGTCTCTTATTGTTATGCTTAGTTGTCTATGTATATATGTTACAATTATTTTAAAACCAGTTACTCTTTTTTTACTACTTTTATCATTTTAGAGTCCAGCTGTTGCCCCCTCCCAGTTCCCCTTCGCACAGTTCCTCATCTCATTCCTCCTCCCCCTGTCTCCAAGAGGGTGTCCTCCTGTTGCAAGGCTTCCCCACTCTCTGGGGCTTCAAGTCTCTTGGGGATTAGGCTCTTCTTCTCCCACTGGGACCAGACCAAGCAGTCCTCTGCTGTATAGCTGTCTGGGGCCTCAGACCAGCTAGTATATGTTGCCTGGTTGGTGGCTCAGTGCCTGAGAGATCTCAGGGATCCAGGTTAGGTGAGACAGCTTGTCTTCCTATGGGGTCACCCTCCTCCTCAGCTTCTTCTAGCTTTTACCTAATTCCATCACAGGGATCCTCAATTTAGTTCAATGGTTGGGTGTAAGTATCTGCTTCTGTCTCAACTGATTTGTTGGGCCTCACAAAGAACAGCCATGCTAGGTTCCTGTCTGTAAGCACACCATAACATAGAAGATGAGCATAGCGATATATGTTGTATATTGCTTTTATTATTATGTATAGGTCTGATAATTGAATTCCTGATCTCTCCAATACTTTTAAAATGAAGGGGTGTTATATTTTGCCAAATTATTTTTCAGCATCTAATGAAATAATCATGTGATTTTTCTTTCTTTGAGTTTGTTTATATAGTGGATTACCTTAATGTATTTTCATATTGTGAGCCAACATTGCATCCCTGGGATGAAGCCTACTTGATCATAGTGAATGATCATTTTGTTGTGTTCTTGGATTCCATTTGCTAGAATTTTATTGAGTATTTTTATATCGATATTTATAAGCAGAATTGGTCTAAAGTTCTCTTTCCTTGTTGGGCCTTTTTGTGATTTAGGTATCGAAGCAACTGTAGCTTCATAGAACGTATTAGGTAGTGTTCCTTCTGTTTGTATTATATGAAATAGTTTGAGAAGTAATGGTATTAGCTTTCCTTCAAAGGTATGATAGAATTCTATACTAATGCCATCTGGCCCTGGTTTTTTTTTTTTTTTTTTTTTTTTTTTTTTTTGTGATGTGTTTTTGGTTTGTTTTTTTTTTTTTTTTTTTTTTGGTTTGGAGGGTGTTGTTATGTGTTGTTAAATTAAATATTTTCTTTATTTACATTTCAAATTTTATCCCCTTTCTTCATTCCTCATTTCCCCTCCCTAACCCCCCCTATTCTACCCCTCTTTCCATGCTCACTGACATATCCACTTCCACTTCCCTGTCCTGGCATTCCCCTACACTGGGGCATCTAGACTCCACAAGGCCATCCTCTGCTACATATGCAGCTGAAGCCTTGAGTCCCTTCTTTTGTACACACAAAGATTTGTAGGTTCTTAATGACATCGGCTATTTCCTTAGGGGATATAGTAATGTTTAGATAGTTTATCTGCTCTTGATTTAACTTTGATATGTAGTATCTTTATAAAAAATCATCTATTTCATCTAGATTTTCCAAGTTGACTGAGTATAGACTTTTGTCATAGGATCTAATGATTTTTTTTTTTTTAAGTTCCTCAGTTTCTGTTGTTATGTTTCCCTTTTCACTTCTGATTTTGTTAATTTGGATACTATCACTGTAACCTCTAATTAGTTTGGTGAAGGTTTATCTTTCTTGTTGATTTTTTTCAAATAACTAGCTTTTGGGTGTTTTTGATTCTTTGCATAAAAGTTTTCTTTGTTTCTATTTGGTTGATTTCAGTCCTGAGTTTGACTATTTCTTGCCATCTTTAGTGTGTGGTGTGTTTGCTTCTTTTAGCTATAGGGCTTTCTGGTGTGCTGTTAAGTTGCTAGTTTAGGATTTCTACAATTTCTTTACAAGGTTCCTTAGTGCTATGAATTTTCCTCTTTCATTGTTTCCCATAAGGTTGGGTATACTGTGTAATAATTTTTATTGAATTCTAGGAACTCTTTAATTTCTACCCTGACCAAGTTATCATGGAGTGGAGAGGTATTCAGTTTCCGTGGATTTGTGGGTTTTCTATTGTTTTGTTGTTATTTAAGTCTAGCCTTAGTCCATGGTGATCTGATAGGGTGCATGGGATAATTCAATCCTCTTGTATCTGTTGAGGTTTGTTTTATGACTGATTATATGGTCGATTTTGGAAACGGTACCATGTGGGTTAAAAATGGTGTCCCATGTCCACTCGGGGCTTGGGCCAACCTGGGCTTGGTGGGATGCCTGTAGTCTGACTGTACAGACCCTACACTGCAGACTGGTGGGCATTGGGCTCTGAGAAGCTGCAGGACCCCACTCAGTTGCCACAGAACTGCTGAAATTGGCTTGGGGGGTATCCTGGCCCTTGCCTCTCATGGAGGCCAAGACCAGCAGATTCTCGTCCTCTCAGACATCCCAGATGCTGCTGGATGTCTCAGAAGAGCTGAGAACAGAGTGGGGGCCCAAGGCTGAAGGGAAAAAGGCAGGAGCTGAGGACTCTGGCTGGGTCCCATGGGGAGGAGAGTTTTTGGCTTCATTGGGTAGGCAGCTTGGTTTGGTGATGGCCATGGCTAAGAATGCAGTGAGACCCTTCCAGTGACTCTTTAGAGGGATACCTGCACCACTGCTCCAGCATGGTGGATTCCAATGAGAAGAGACAGTCCATGGTTTTAAGGCATTTATTGTAGAAAAGCAGAGAGAGACAGAGAGTAGGGAAGTAGAGGCCAGCCATGGCCATATGGAGAGAGGGGGGGGGGGGAAGGGAACACAGAGAGAAGGGGAGCAAGGGAGAGAGAGGCAAGAGTAAGAGAGTAAGAGCAAGAGAATAAGAGAGGAAGGAGGGTGCAAACAACCCATTTTATAGTGGGCAGGCCTACCTGGCTATTGCCAGGTAACTGTGGGGAGGAGCATATCTGGTTGTTGCAAGGTAACTGTGGGAGTGGAATCCAGACAGAATACCATGAGCTTGGGGCATGGCCCTACTTGAATGGTGGCCACACACTTTTCTGCAGGGGGCTGAGGGAGGCTGTAGCTGGCACAGGAGCTAGGGGCCCAAGGGGCATGGCTGAACACCTGCAGTTCTTTGTAGGCTTATTAGTCATTTTCAGGATCTCTGGGGTTCAAAGCCTGTGCTCAACTGGAGACCAGGCTGCCTGTGCACAGTTCACTGCTCTACAGTACAATGTGGTGCTTAGAAGAAGGTATACTCTTTTGTTTTAGGGAGAAATATTCTGTACATATTTGTTAAATCCATTTAGTTCATAACCTCTACTAGTTTGACTATGTCTCTGTTTAGTTTCTATTTCAATGTTCTGTCCATTGATGAGAGTGGGGTGTAGAAGTCTCCCAAAATTATTGTGTGGGCTTCAATGTGTAATTTGAGGTTTAGTAAAGTTTCTTTTATGAATGTTGGCACTCTTACAATTGTGGCATAGATGTTCAGAAGTAAGACTCTCTTTGTGGATTTCTCCTTTGATAAATATGAAGTGTTCTTCCCCATCTTCCTGGATAAGTCTTGGTTGAATGTTTATTTTATTGAATATTAGAATCCTTAATTTTTGAGACCATCTAATTGGAAGATTTTTTTCCTAACCTTTTACTCTGAGGTAGTGTCTCCCTTTGTCATTGACATGTTTTTCTGGTATGCAGCAAAATGCTGGCTCCTGATTGTATATCCAGTGTCTCAGTTTATGTGTTTTCATTGGGGAATTGAGTCTGTTGATCTTGAGAGATACTGTAGACAGATGATGGGTAGTTCCTGTTATGTTTGTTTTGTAGGTGGCATTATGTGTATGTGATTCTAGTCTTTTGGTTTTGTTGTGAGATGATTAATTTCTGTTATCTTTTTCCCCTTTGGTGTAGGTACCCCCATTGTTTTGGCGTTTTCCTTCTAGAATTCTTTGTAGGGTTGTATTGGTAGTTATTGTTTAAATTTGGTTTTGTCATGGAATATTTTGTTTTCTCCATCTGGGAAGACTTTTAAAGGATATAGTAGCCTGGGTTGGCATTTGTTTTCTCTTAGGATCTCCATGACTTCTGTCCAAGCCAAAGTATATTAGTGACTGTTGCTTATAGACTTCTGCTTGGCTCTTACCATCTGGTTATTATTGTTAACTGGCCTTGGTGTCCATTTGGAGCCTGCCTTCTGTGTTCCTGAGCTTCTTCATGTCCCCTAGGACATCTTTGTTCCTGGATGTAGCAGATCTCCTAGGAAGCCTTCAGACAGTGGGTTATTCAGAAGGGCAGCCCAGCTGATTATCTGCCATGGTAAAAGGCACAGGCTGGAAGGAAGCTGGAGACCTAGTAGAGAAGAAGAGTCCAGAGTCCACTGTGCTCTTAGGGGTCTGAGCTGCTGAGGTTATTTAGCAGGTCCCTTGCTTCTTGCCCCGGGTACAGCAGATCTCCTAAGAGGCCTTCACACTGTGGGATCTAAGGAGGCTAATGTATTTATCTTTAAAAACTGAGATTACAGTAGGCATGCATTAAATATTAAGAGTAAAGATCATAGAATTATGTTCATAGTTTTAACATGTTATGCACATTTTAAATATCTTATTCAGATTCTTATTAATTTATACATTTGTGTTTTTTAGTAGCCTTTTCAATACAGTAATCTAAACTAGAAGCATAATTTTATATAGTTTAAAGTTATGTCTAAAAAGGAAAAAGGGAAAGGAGGTCCAGTGACAGCCCCAAATTGGGATCCAGCTCAAGGGGAGGCCCCAAGGTCTGACATTATTACAGATGCTGTGGTATGCTTACAAACAGGAGCCTATCATAACTGCCCTCTGAAATGTCCAACAAGAAGCTGAATCTTACACTCAACCAATGGACAGAAATTGGTGACCCCTGTGGTTGAATTAGGGAAAAGCTGGAAGAAGTTAAGGAAGAGGGTGACCCTGTAGAAAGACCAGTAGTCTCAACTGACCTGGACCCCCACAATCACTCAGACACTGAGCCACCAACCAGGCCAACTGATAACTTAGTCAAGGAAGAAATAAAGAAAATAAAGACTTTTTAGAATTTAATGAAAATGAAGGCAAACACACCCAAACTTATAGGACACAAAGAAAGCAGTGCCAAGAAGAAAACTCATAGCTCTGAGTGCTTCCAAAAAGAAACTGGAGAAAGCATACACTAGCAGCTTGACAGCACATCTGAATGCTCTAGAACAAAAAGAAGCAAATATACCCAAGAGGGGTAGACAGTAGGAAATCAAACTCAGCGCCAAAATCAACCAAGTATAAACAAAAAAGAACTATACAAAGAATCAATAAAACCAGGAGCTTGTTCTTTGAGAAAATCAACAAGATAAGTAAACCCTTAGCCAGACTAACCAGAGAGCACAGAGGTAGTATCTAAATTAACAAAATCAGAAATGAAAGGGGAGATATAACAACAGAAACTGACGAAATTAAAAAAAATCATCAGATCCTACTACAAAAGTCTATATTCAACACAGCTGGAAAATCTGGATGAAATGGTCAATTTTCTAGACAGATACCAAACACTAAAGTTAAATCAGGATCAGATAAGCTATCTAAGCTCTCTCCTAAAGAAATAGAAGCAGTCACTAAGAGTCTCTCAACCAAAAAAGCCCAGGACCTGATTGATGGGTTTAGTGTAGAATTCTATCAGACCTTCAAAGAAGACCTAATACCAATACTCTTCAGATTATTCCACAAAATAGAAACAGAAGGAACCCTATCCAATTCATTCTATGAAACCCCAGTTATGCTGAATATTCTCTCTTGGAGATGGAGCAGTTTCTGTCTAATCAGGATCTTTTCACAATTTCCTTTCATAGAGTACTTCATAAGAAATTTTTTTCTACGTCTGTCATGTTTAATGTTCCAAATAGATTTTAAAAACTGGTTGAGTGAATATTACTTTTAGCTTCAGAAGATATCATGTATATTTAAGAGGAATTTAGCTATTATAAATTATTTCGATGGCTTAAGAAAGGCAATACTGAATTGTATATTTTAAAATAAACTATTTTATTAAAAAATAAAAAATAAAAATAAAAATCACACCAGTGTAGGAGAATGCCAGGGCAGGGAATCATGAGTGGGTAGATGGGTGGGGAAATACCCTCGTGGAAGCAGGGGGAGGAGGGTGGAATAGAGGTTTTCTGGAGGGGAGACCTGGGAAAGGAGATACCATTTTAAATGTAGAAAATATCCAATTAAAATGTCTATTTTGCCTAGGGTGACTATGTAAAGATTAGTGTTATTTTATATGCTGCTTGACCTGTATTTCTAATTAGGACATCTTTTAGTTTTGTCTTATGTAGAAGTACCATGACTCAAAAGTACTGACTGTTTAGTTTAGCAGACTTTATAAAATGGGGTATTCTGGAGAGTATATAAAGACTGGTAAAGGGACATTGTTGACGTGAGCATAGCCATGTCAAGAACACCTATACCTGGTTCCCACAATGGTAGCAGTAATTGGGTACACTAAAAATGATAACCACGTTCCAATCATGGCACCAATTATATCCTTCCATTACAAGCTGGTGAGCACGAGATACCAGTGTGAGACCATTGGCATGGTTAAATGTTTCAGAAATGTCTTGTCCAAATGGTTTAATTCCCAGCATCCACTTGGTGGCTTACAACCAACTATAATGGGATCCACTGCCCTCTTCTTGATGTGTCTGAAGATAGCAACAGTGTACTCATATACATAAATAAATCTTTAAAAAAAAAAAAAAAAAAAAAAAAGAACACCTATACCTAAGTAACATGGAAATAGCAAGGTCTTTCCCAGGTCAGGTCAGGCTCATTTGAGTGGCTAGGCCTTCCTCTGGTCTAAGTATGGGTGATAGTGTGGAAATAAATTATCAACCATAGCTTTCCCCTACTGTATAGCTGCATCTTAAGACCATGCTCCTACAGAGACTCCCTGAAGAGATCACTAATGCTATTTTCAACTTGACCACATCTCAGAATAAATAAAATGCAAATATGAAGAGCAAAAGAAAGAGGGTTTTCTGTTTAATTTCAAATAGGAAGACCCACTTCTAATCCAGATTTTTGGTGAAAACACTTTAGTCTATATAATTTAATCTGGAAAAATTGAGCTCAAATCTAGACCACATCTTTGGGAAGCCTATATAATAAGATGGAAGGAGGAAGCTTT
>JADRCD010236022.1:0-10709 GCA_019843815.1 Montemys delectorum
TTCTCACAAATCTTCAAGCTTAAATTCTAACATCCTTCCTCATCCCATTTACAATGCTAAAAGCTGTTTTTCTTTGAAATGAATACATCTAAATAAAAATGATGAGTGGGATAGCAGCAGATAATTGAAACAATTACAAACAAGCAAGCTTCAATGAGAATGTAACTTGGCCAAAAGGAGCCAAAGTAAGAGTCCACTGGAGAGAAATGACTCTGAATAACACAAACATGCCTCCTTGCAAAGGTGCCTTCTAATTTCAAATGCGATTGCATTTACATTCCAGTCCGTTTTCCACACCATGTCAGTCAACATCAGTTCATCATTTCTGAGGATGATTTTAAAAGAACATTAAGAACAGTAAAAGTCATGTTCACATTTTCATTATGCACCCGAGCCTTTGCCTTGTAAATATTCCCTTTGTGCTAATATCTTAGAATTCAAGGTCATTTACCAGGGTGTTTTTTTTTCCCCTGCTAGTTACAAAATAGATTACTTCACTTGAAATTATGTAGGTGGAAATTCTTCCCCAAGGAATGCATTTCTTTCAGATATATTTGATCATGTTCAATATTTTTATCTATGTTATATTTGTTTTTCCCCTCACTACAGATGATGCTCAGAAAGCTTAAGAACTTCACTTATTACTCTGACATTAGTAATAAAGTCATATTAAAGATAATGTACTAGAAATCTTTCACCTGCATACAATTTTCCTTATTAGATTTGCTTATTATTTCACTTGTTAAATTTCACTGCCTCTAATGCTCATTTTGTATATTTATAAAAGGGGCTTTATTGCAGACATGTCTAACCACTATGGAAATTAGGTAGTTATTTGGTGACTATTAACATTTTATCCTATACAAAATAATACATATATTTTGAGTCTTCTTATCTGCTTTTGGGAAAAATGTAGAAATTAAAGCAGTTATTGAACCCTATTTGCATGCAAATGAGGCAAGAAAAATAGCATATCAGAATATGCAAAATATTTTTAATTTTCAATTTATTTTGTATTTTTTTTTTGTTCTCTAATCTACATTATTTTCCTGAAATTTTCTTTGGGGTCTTAGGATCATGTTTCCTAAAAAGCTTTTTTTGGTAACTATTTACTAGTGTACAGTGCTTTTAATTTCTGTAAAGTATTTTAAGTAGAGAAAAAATAAATGCCTTTTAAGTGTGAATGATCATCTGCCTGCTGCACTGATTAATAACCAAGTAGCATACAGTACGACTTAATATTATATTCGATGGATGGTTTGTAAAGCTAAGAAATTGTTATTATGAGAAAAATGCTGATGATTTTTTCACAAAACAATCGTAAAAATTATTGATCAGAGTACTGTCTCTCAACAAAATTAATCCTTATGCCCCTGGGTAAATGGTGAGCAAATGTAAACAAACTAAGGCTTTTCTTATAAAAAAGAAAGCTCATGGTATTGATGATTCTATAAATGTGAATAGTGTAGATGGTAAATAATGCTTGGATCTCAGGTGCTGTCAGTCCAGAAGAATGGATATGTGTCTTGGCTTTAAAGAAGAGTGTTACATTAGAAAGAAACAAAAGGATTAAAGTAAGAAAGAGCTAAGGAATGCCAGACCTCAGTCTTTAGTAAGCTTGAATGTAATCAAACCTTGCGTGATCAATCTTCTAGTGTGTCTTTTAAATCTCACTTAGAGAAAGTTTGGTTGTGAGCTGAATGCTTATCAGGCACTTCATATAACAGTGATATTTCTGTGTGGCTGTTGGAAGGCATATGTAGAATTCCTGAGCAACCCTCCCTCCCTGGATGTAACCTTTTAATATTTTTAATAGAATGGATAAAGCTGTAGACTGTGATATTGAGGGAATTAAGTGAGACACAGAAGTACATGTATCATGTATTCTCTTATTTGCTGATTCTGAATTTTATAGAGACTTATACAATAACATATGTGCATATGCCTTGCAAGTACAAAGAAAACCCTGTAAGATGGCAGAGATGGTGAGTGGGAAAGTAAAATGGTTGAGAATGGCCAAAGCACATCATATACTTATGTGAAAATATCATTATAAATCCAAGTACTGAGTACAATTAAAATATAACAGTAACACACTTTATATAAGCAAAAATATTGAAAAAAAAAACAAAAACAAAAGTGAATACGTAACTAGTAGCAGGAATTCACTGGAATTGTTGAAGAAACAGCTTTGCAGTACTGGATTGAAGGAATAATTCAATTTTTAGCTTACATCCTATTTTCATCACTGACATATCAAATGAATCCATTGGGTTTTTGTTCACCATGGGAACTCAGCAGCACAAAGCTGATTTCATTTCATCCACTAAACAGTGTTGAATTTATTAGCTCCTCCCTTCATTATTTTCTTAACTTTAGTTGCAATTGCCTCCAGTGGACTCACTAGCTATCAATCATAAACCAGCTCATTATTGGTGAAGAGGTGATATAGGTTAACAGGGGATTTGCTTATAAATTGAGAAGAGATAAATCTTAACTCCCTCAAGGGTAGCAATACATTTACAGGTTGGAGTCAGTAGCTCTTTCCAAAAGGCACTTTATAGGAAGGTAAAGTCTTCAAGACCTTGGTGTTTATGAGCTCTGAAGCTTGTGTATCTGTAGAATTGTAAAGTACACTAATAAAATAAAATTGGAGCTTGCCTTATATTTGACTGTGTTACCACCTGGAGTACTTATATGGGTCGTATAGAGGCTCTATAAAACAACTTTACAGCTGAAATTGAATTCTTTAGGTGTAGGAATAGGAGACTTGGTACTTTTCCTTTAAAGGTCTATTATCTCCACAGATAATAACTAAGAGAAGGTGTGGATAATCTAAAAATAAAACTTAGAGGATATAGCAGGGACATTTTTTCAAGTCATTTTACGATGTCAAGGTCACTGAATGTCCAGAAATAATTTCCATTCCATAAACTTACCTGCAATCACTGTTAAGCTGACTATATTTAATTAATCTCTTCACCAATATGACTATTCATGGAGTAAAGGAAACATGGGAAAGGTCTGGAATCTAGCTTCTTTGTGATTGGTTTGTTACACTGGAATTTCAAAAATGTTATATATTGAAACAAAAAAGTTTGCCATATAAAATGGTATTAGGATTTCATATAAATACATAAAAAATGTCTATTTTAAAATCAAATAATAGACACAGGTAACCAGGTATAGTGTGATTCAAGTCTGTAGTCTTTGTGCAGCGTGAGGCTGAGACAGGAAAGCTGCTCTGACTAAAATGTGATTCTCTAAACGACAAAAGCACAAACCAACCCAAATGACTAACCTAAGAAAATCCCTGAATATCTTTTACTAACAATAGTTCAGAATTTTGAAAGTTGCCTGGATTAAAGTTTGAACAAAATAAGTCATTTTAATTCCTTCTTTGTCAGCTTTTTGGATAACTTGATCTATTTCTGTTCCATTCTAAAGCATTACAACAAATAAAACATCTGGTAGAATATTGAGAATTTGAGTTGATGAATCTTTACACATATGTGCACTGAATCATTGCCCCAGGTTGTCTTTTTCTTCCACACTTTTATGAGATGATCTGTTAATTCATGTAGCGGATGCCAAAGTTGCCAACGCCACATATCCCCTAAACTCTCTACTTGAGAGATCAAACTTGAGCCCTTCAAACTGTGCTCCAGATATGCTCCTATGGGAACCTGTTTCACTCACTGGCTTCCCATCTATGTGCTTCTTCATCTTCCAACTGTCAGGTCCAAAGAATAATGTCCTTAAGGTGGCCTTTTCCTTCCTTGCAGCATTTAACTATCCTGTTGGCCCATCTTGCCTTTGCTGTCATGACATTTTTCCCAGGCTCCTTTCCCAGCCTACTTGACAAAATCCTTCCCACACAAATGATAGAAAGATCATTATAAAACCTCAGAAAGAACATACCTTACCTCTGGGTAAATCTCTCCAGGTAGTTCTTATTAGAAGCAATGACCTGGTCTTTACTCTTTAACTCTATCCCCTGCTTCTTGCCAGCACCCTTCAAAAAAACCATTTTGGTTTTCCTGCTCTGCTCTGTCAGAAATCACTGATTACAAGATCTTCTCACTACCCTTCCTCTGAAGATATCCAATGGTAAAAATCTTTATTCCAGGGTCAACTGTTATTTTAATGTGGCTGATGACAAAAAAAAAAATTACAACAGAATTCCCATGTCTGGTCTCTTGTTGACTGTTTTATTTTTATAACTTTAATACTTCCATTGTGTTTATATAATTAAGAATTTATTGTGCTACATAATCATCCCTTTTGCATCTATTACAATGTAAGCTTTCTGAAAGCACAGTTACCTGTCTGTTTGTCTGCCTGCCTTCATGCTTGTCATTCATTCTATTTATCTATCCATCTCATCTATCTTTCTTCCATACATAATTTTTTCATTTCTTCATCTCTTCTTTCTTCTTTTCTTTCTAAATTCCTTATTACTCTTTCCCTCTTCTTTTTCCCCATTTCATGTTACTGTTTCTATATATGTGGACATCTTAAAACTGAACTCTTCACATATTTAAAATTTATCATCTATTTATTCTATGATGGTGTAATACCAAGGTTGTTTAGATCTATGATCTATAACCCAAACCATTGTTATTCTCTCATATGCCTTACACTAAGCAGGCTTAAGCCTCTACATACCAAATGTGTCTAGAAAAAATGTTTTTAAACTAGAATATGAAGGTTGTTCTGAAATATAGTTTTTCAAATGAAGTCATAAGAACATCAAAAATAAAACAATGATCATCACAAAGTGTTTATGCCACATTGTCATCAAACAATGGCCATCATTCAATGGTCATCATAAAGTGATCATCCTACAGTAATGATTTTAATGGTAAGAGGCAGGGGATTGAGTCAATGCAATAAAGACAGACTAGGATATTGCTTCTAATGATGAGGACTACCTGGAAATATTTACACAGAGGAAATGCATGGTATTTTCCCTCGGGTTTTATAATCATCTTTCTACCAATTGTGTGAAAAGGATCTTTTGAGAGTAGGTCGGAGAAGGGCCCTGGCAAAAAATGTCATGACACCAAAAGCAAGATGAGCCAATGCTTGATTTTATTTAATATTTTCTATTCTATTTGCTATTAGAGCTACTGTTCATTAGTAGTCTAGAAAACACCTTTCTGGAACAGCTCAGGTTCTATTCTTCCTCCACCGGGATACAGTTAAGGGTCTCTATTTCCTTTGCTGTGGCTGTTTGTTTCCAGTTCAAGACTGTTTCCTATGCATATGATATTCTCCCTCCCTCATCCTCCCTTCTCCTTAAATTTATATCAGTGCAGTATGTCCTTAAATACCTTTGGGTGGATGACATATGCCATTGGCTTTAACAATGTTCTTTGTTTCCCCCAAAATAAAACAATGATAAGATGAATATAATTTAAATGCTCATTTTTTCTCATTTCTTCATGAAATGGCTACTGATATGTGGTGAACTGAGTCATCACCACATGGAGCTGGGGACTGTAGCATTCTGCTTGCCACAAACCTGGCGTCATCTTTATCAGTACAGAGTGGAAAGAAAATTAAGTACTTCCTTGTTTTTGATTTAAGTTAAAGTCATATGGATTGAAAATATTCAACTTGGTTGTACTGTTTTTAAAATATTGCTTGATACTGAATCTATACAATATATCCATAAAATATCAATGTATTGTATATAGGGATTGAAATAGGATGCCATGATGATGCTGAAATTTCTCAGTGCTTCTCTGCCTTTCCTGCCTTTTCCATCTTCTATCAGAATGTCACAGGAGAAAAGAAGGAAAGAAAGAAGGAAGGAAGAAAGAAAAGAAGGAAGGAAGGAGGAAAAGAAAGAAGGAAGGAAGGGAGGAAGAAAGGGAGAGAGAAAGGGAGGAAGGAAGAAAGGAAGGGAGGGAGGAGGAAAAGAAAGAAGGAAGAGAGGGAGGAAGGAAGGAAGGAAGGGAGGGAGGAAGGAAAGAAGGGAGAAAGGGGGAGAAAGAGAGAGAGGAAAGGAAGAAAGACAGGAAGGAAGAAAGGACAGAAAGAAGGAAGAATTTTGTAAGAACTACTTTGTGAAAAATCATTCCACTGGAAATTTGTAAAGAACTTGATCATTTCTAATTACTGATTTTTAATGAAAACTCTCAGTGTTTGTATTTTAAGATACTCTTGTGAATAATATATCCAGTGTTCATTTTGAATTAAATAATGCCTAGTGTTGTAAAACCTTCGGACCATGTATTTTTGTTGGCAGCTACCCTGTGACTGGTATTTATTTTTATCCAGTTAACACTGATTGAACCTGTCTACAGATCAAGTGAAAACTAAGAAAATTCTGAAGGAAAGAGCAATAGGCTATTTTCCTGAAGATAGTTTTTACTCTTCTTGTTTTTAAATAGCTCTCTCTGAAGAGTTTAAAATCCTGGCCTAATTTTATTTGGAAACCATCTACATTCTATCCTGTGTGTAAGTTGCCAAACATCTGGTCTGAAAAGTGGGAAACAAAATTGCTCATTCAGAGTTTCTGTTAAATCCAGGAGATCAGCACATTACAAATCAAATATTCAAATAAAATGTAAAGCACCCAAACATATAATTGACAGTTTTCTAACTGTTATTGTATTAGAAAGAATTTATTTCATGTGTCAACTGGATTGGAAAACTAGATACCTAGATATTTTCTGAAACTATTTCTGTTTATATTTGTAAGGCATTTTGAACAAACTCAAGAATCAAGTCTTCATTCTGAACAAAATATGTTGTCCTTTCTTACATAGGTGCACCATATATAACCAGTTGAGGACCTAATAAGAATAAGAGCTAAGTAAGAAAGAAACATGTGACATATTGACAATCTACATAGGGGACCACCAATGTCTGCCTGCCTCACTTGGACTCCTGTGAGATATTAGGCTAACAGTCCTGTTTCTTCAGTTATCCCAGCTGTACGGGAACTATGCCAGTGACTCAAGCCCCCCTATCAGAATAGCTCATCAGAACAATAGCATTTCTTGACTACTGTTGAGTGTAACCTTAGGGTAGCTGAGGTTCTACAGATGCTCAATTCTGAAGCCATAGTTCCTGGTTTACTGAGTAATGTTAGCCGTAGAAAGAAGGGAGAAAAATAGGAGGTAACTATATATTTTAGAAGAAATCTGTACATCTGTACATTCAAGGACAGTCATGCCCTACTCAACAAGTTATAGTCCACTCAGTACATAGATCATTGTGTAATTCTTTCATAAGAAAGAGAAAGTAAAGATGAAGACTGTTGAGTAATTATTTTAAAATCTGTTTCTGACATCTAAGGTTTTGAGTGCATATTGCCTTATGTTTTCAAAAGAATTGGGAGTCAATATTTCCCTTGAAGTAGGATCAAAGAAGTGAGTTCATGTCATAGTACCAGTGACAAGGGCTTTGGCTCATTTACTGTGATTTTACTGTATGCTAGCATGCTTTAATTAATGACAAAGCTTCCAATAACAGACCCACTGTTACAAATAAAGTTTAGAAGGATGTAGTAGTAGTCTTAGAAGACATCAAAACTAACCATATTGTTTATTATTTTTAAATCACCTGAATTCTAGAACATCACACAATTATAAAACAGGGGCATTATATGTGATTGTTTCAATTTTCTCCTCAAAATTTATTTTCCTGCCAAACTCATATCTTGTATTATTCTTAATTTAATGTTAATTCTCTTCACTGCTGGAAATTTTTGTCAGGGTATCATGCAAGCACATTAGGAAAACACTCTGCCTCTATATTACCTTCCTATTATCCATATTGGTTCTTAAATACTTAAATCTTAAATTTTCACATTAAATATGTCTTTGATTTAATATAAAAGCAAAATCTACAGTAATGATGGAATGTAAATTTAGTAAGTACTAGTGGTAGGCCAGCATGAATTGCTAAGCTCAGGACAGCTTTCCATGTTCCACACTTTGTTGCACTTCTAGGCAAAAGTTTTTGCCAATATTTGCAGAGTTGTCTTCATGAATAGATCACTGAATGTATGAATTAATGAACAAATCAATGAATGGATGGTGGGATAGATCTTTTTCACATCACAGGCAAACTTCCTTAACTCAGTTGCTACTGGTGATTTGATAATTAATGACTTCACTAATGCACTGATTGTAAAAGCCTTGACCATATATGCTTTCTCAGGCCAAACAAGCAGTACTCAGTTACATACTCTCAAAACCCAGATAGCTCCTTAACTTGGTGATCTTATTTGTCTGTGTTTGTTTCATGTCTTTTCAGGGTTTTGATAACATTAATTGAAATACCCAGTAGTGGGGAAATAGAACCTGAAGAGACCACCTCTAGTGGGTAGATATGACCCCCATGGTGGAATGGGGCCCCACCCATCTAATTATTTTAATTTTTTTTCTAGTTCAGACATTATCTGCTTACCTGTCCATCCTTTGACCGTTCCTCATGCCATACTTCCTCCCCTGTCTCCATGTGTATGCACCCACTGCCCACCCCAACCCCACCAAACCTCCCCATTCCCTGAGGCCACAAGTTTCTCAAGGGTTAGGTGCATCTTCTCTCACTGAAGCCAGACCAGGCAGTCCTCTGATATATATGTGTTGGGGGCCTCATACCAGCTGGTGTATGCTGTGATTGGTGGCTCAGTGTCAGAGATCTGGGGATTCAAGGTTAGTTGAGACTGCAGATCTACCTATGGGGTTGCCCTCCTCAACTTCTTCCAGCCTTTCCCTAATTCAATAACAGGGATCACCGACTTCAAACCATTGCTTGGATATAAACATCTGCATCTGACTCTGTCAGTTGCTTGTTGGGCCTTTTGGAAGGCAGACATGCTAGGATCCTGTCTGTAAGAATATAAGAGCATTGGTAATAGTGTCAAGCCTTGGAGCCTCCCCTTGAACTGGATCCTAATTTGGGCCGGTCACTGGACTGCTTTTCCCTCAGTTTCTTCTCCATTTTTGTCCCTGCAGTTCTTTTGACAGTAGCTATTCCTGGTCAGAGTTTATGATTGTGAGATGGCAACCCCATCCCTCTACTTGAAGCCTTGTCTTTTTACTAGAGGTGGACTCTACAAGTTACCTCTTGCAACTGTAGGACATTTCATCTAAGGTCCCTCCCTTTGACAGTCTGTCACTCCCCCAGGTCTCTGGTACTTTCTATAGGGTCCCCAACTTTCTATATCCTGAGGTTGCCTGTTTCCATACTTCCTGCTAGACCTCACGGCTTCAATCCTGTTTTCCCCTGCCCCCCCAATACCTGATCATGTTCCCCATTTCCATCCCTGACCCCTTTGCCACCCAGGTTCCTCCCTCTCTCTGCCCCATGATTGTTTTTTTTTCCTTCCCAAGTAGGATTTAGACATCTTACTTGGGCTTTTCTGCTTGTTAGCTTTCTTGAGTTCTGAGGATTGTATTCTGGGTATTCTGTAGTGTAATTTCATTTTTCTACATACAGACTGACAGTTAGACCAGGACCATTCATTGAAGATGCTTTCTTCATTCCAAGGTATATTTTTGACTTCTTTGTCAAAGATCAAGTATCCATAAGTGTGTGGATTTATTTCTGGATCTTCATTTCTACTCCATTGTGATCCACCTGCCTGTCACTGTACCAATACCATATAGTTTTTTTTTTTTTTTTTTATCACAATTGCTCTGTAGTACAGCTTAAGGTCATGGATGGTGATTCCACCAGAAGGTCTTTTATTGTTGAGAATAGTTTTCGCCATCCTGAGATTTTTGTTATTCTAGATGAATTTTCAAATTGCTCTTTCTAAGTCTGTGAAGAATTGAGTTGGAATTTTGATGGGGATTGCACTGAATCTGTAGATTGCTTTCGACAAGATGGCCTTTTTTACTATATTAATCCTGCCAATCCATGAGCATGGGAGATCTTTCCATCTTCTGAGGTCTTCTTCAATTTCCTTCTTCAGAGACTTGAAGTTCTTGTCAAACAGATCTTTTACTTGCTTAGTTAGAGTCACATCAAGGTATTTTACATTATTTGTAACTATTGTAAAGGTTGTTGTTTCCCTAATTTCTTTCTCAGCCTGTTTCTCCTTTGTGTAGAGGAAGACCACTGAATTGTTTGAGTTAATTTTATATCCAGCTACTTTGCTGAAGTTTTTTTTTTATCAGGTTTATGAGCTCTCTGGTGGAATTTTTGAGGCCACTTAAGTATACTACCATATCATCAGCAAATAGTGATAATTTGACTTCTTCCTTTCCCATTTGTATCCCTTTGATCTCCTTGTGTTGTCTAATTGCCATGGCTAGGAATCCAAGTACAATATTAAATAGGTAGGGAGAGAGTGGGCTCTTAGCCACAATAATTATACTGATTTTAAATCATTTTAATGATTTCTCACTATTCGAAGTCTATCTCTGTTCTTGGGTTTATTTGCTTTATTTCTTTAACATAAAAACAAAACAAAACTGCGCTTATTTTTAATTTGTGTCTCAAAATTCTTTTAAGTACATGCTGTACATTGATGATAATATAATTAAGATTGATAGATTTATGCTTGGAATGTACATTTCACTTTTATATTGAGATGTATCTGGCAAGCATTGACTCAGTTTAGTTGTTCAGCTGGAAATAGCCATAGTTTGTTCTAATAAAATGGTTCTTGCCTGTATTCACTCAGAAGACAACAGAGAGAGAGAGAGAGAGAGAGAGAGAGAGAGAGAGAGAGAGAGAGA